>CM053028.1:436738570-436976070 GCA_028564925.1 Lithobates sylvaticus
CATCTCATGTATGTGTGTGCAAAGCTAAAATTAGAACATGATAAATAGGCAATTGTTAAAGTAGGCTGGGTGAGCAAGAGAGGAGAACTGAAGTCATTTGTTAACATATTGCTGTCAGTATGTGTGACTGACAGCAAAAACGTTTTTTAATATGGAAATAAATCATCAAAGTCTAACCACCATCTGATTATAATTCAAAAAATCATCGCTCATTTTTTGATAAAAATACAGACATTTGTGCATTGTCTGTACCTAGCAGGAGCTGTATGCATAACTATAACTTGGTAGCCTGCAGCCATTTCCTGGGACTGTAGATGAGGCAACCCTAATAAAGCGGTGAAGTGTTATATTGACATCATGTTGCATACCAGGATGAGGTGATTGGGCAGAAACATACATATCATATTTGAATTGTATACCTTAGCATGATGTAAGAGGAGCCTAAGCTGATGGACATGAAAAGCATTGACCTTATTCCTATGCCACTAAAGGATTAATATTTCTTCTTTAGGAATACCCATTGAAACTGGATTTGTTTCAAGCTGGGTTCCCACCTCCGCATGCGGCTCGCAGCAGGGGTCCGGTACGGCCCTGATCTCCGTTTCAGGGATGAATCGGGGTCAAATTTTTGCCTGAATTTGGCCCTGAAACTGAGCCAAAGACACACAGCGTTCCTGTGCAAGCCACTCCGGAGATATGTGAACCGACTACATAGAGAGCAGGTCAAAATCTCCTGTCATGCGAATTGGATGTGGAAAAACCACATCCAATTCGCATCGGTGTGAACCCGGCCTTAGCTTTGCCAGGGAAAAAATGTTTACAGGCATACCCCACTTTTAAGTACACAATGGGGTTTATTTACTAAAGCTGGAAAGTGCAAAATCAGGCTCACTTCTGCATAGAAACCAATGAGCTTCTAACCCCAGCTTGTTCAATTAAGCTTTGGTAATAAAACCTGGAAGCTGATTGGTTTCTATGCAGAAGTGAGCCTGATTTTGCACTTTCCAGCTTTAGTAAATAAACCATATTGTGTACTTAAAAGTGGGGGTATGCCTGTACTTCATCACTTAAAGCCCAACTCAGCTCAAACTTATTTTCTGGATTGATTAGGGAAGGGACAGAGCATCTGTCAAATTTTAATGCCATCTATGTCTTTATTGAAGAGATTTTGTTCAAGACAGGAAGTGAAAGAAAATCTAACCAATGGGGGAACAGTGTCCTCTATTTTGTTGGAAACAGTAATGAGGGAAAAATCTCCCCAGTGGGGTCACAGACAGAATAACAAAAACCTGTGGGGACATACAAATTCCCCCCACCTGTTTTGCTATATGTTCATGCATTCTTATCCCACTCATCACATACACTAGTCCAGTGATGGCGAACCTTGGCACCCCAGATGTTTTGGAACTACATTTCCCATGATGCTCAACTTCACTGCATGAGTGCATGAGCATCATGGGAGATGTAGTTCCAAAACATCTGGGGTGACAAGGTTCGCCATCACTGCACTAGTCTATAGTCCTGATTTTATCACATTTGGGGCATGCCACTGCTACAATGTAGCCTTATCAGTACAAACATTGATATACATAACAGAGAAAATTGGATACATTTAACTTCACAGGCATAAAATAAACTAGCAGGCAGACATTACAACGATCATAGGCTCTCAGTCTACTAACCATCACAAGGTTATTAAACACATAGACCACTGACACCTATTAGACCATCTAACCATCAAGGGGGTGGGGCTCAGGTTTTTACTGTGGTGGGATACAGGGGGGAGGCTCTGGGCAGAGTGGGTTTGCTCTGAGGCAACCAGAGAGGAAGGGGAGAGGAGTGTCGGGTGAGGTTGATTGGGTGTTACCCGAGTGTTTTTCTGCGAGGAGGGGTTTCTCACCCTTGCCAGTGTTTTTCTGTCAATCATATGTCCAATAAATACATTTTGTATTCAAATTGGTAGCTCTTGTATGCGTATATTGCTTTGGTGTTTTTTGTATTTATTATTTTGGAAGCATCTCCCCTCACTGTATAGGGTATGGGCACCTCTTCATAACATTCCCAGAATTCATACTTTTTTTTTGTTTGTTTTTACTACAGACTAGAGCTGCACGATTCTGGCTAAAATGAGAATCACAATTTTTTTTACTAGTAATGGCGGTGATCTGCGTTTTTTTTTTTTTTTTTTAGTGGTACTGCGACATTGCGGCAGACAGATCGGACACTTTTGACACATTTTTGGGACATTTATACAGTGATCAGTGTTATAAAAATGCACTGATTACTGTGTAAATGTCACTGGCAGGGAAGGGGTTAACACTAGGGGGTGATCAAGGGGGTTAACTGTGTTCCCTAGTTAGTTTTTCTAACTGTATGGGGATAGGACTGACTGGGAGAGGAGACATATCGTTGTTCCTACTTACACACACAAATCCCCATGCTGTCACTCGTGCCGACAATCGCGGGCAGCCAGCAGCGATCGCGCCCGCCGGCCACAAGCATCAGGTCATCCTGGCGGCTCTTAAAGGGTGCAACGTACCCATATGGGGTTTTCGCCCAGCAGAGATATTCTGTCGACGTGTATATATACGTGAGCCGGTTGCAAGTGCTTAATATAAAAAAAGTACCTTTTTCCTAATCAATATCCAGCTGCCACATGACCCAGCTTTCTCCCAGCCTGTCTGCAGGGAAACATAAGCAGGAGGAGCTTCTAGTCCTCTGCTGCTGGCTACATGTTCAAATAAAAAAAAAAAAAAAACAGCCTTTGGAATACAGAGTAAAAATAAATAAATAATATTAATAAACTGTTTTAAATTAGCATACAAATCTATATGCTGCGTAGAATGTTATATAAATCCTGTATAATATATTTGATATGAAATCTTTATTATTTTGTGGAAATAACATGAAGTGGGCTGATTTCTGGCAGCCACAGGCTGTGTCACGCCCCTCCAGCCTGTTACTGAGAATAAGGGGGAGGTGAAGCCACCATCAATCTACATGTAATATTCCTCCCCCATTGTGTATAGCTGGTTAGTGAGCATGGAGGAGGAGGGAGGGAGTGGGCTATCATTTACCACTGTGTATACACCCACAGGTGTGACTCTATAGTCTCAGATGTGATAGGGAAGACAATACTTAGCATAAAAACTCTGAACGCTGAGCATGTGCAGAGTTGCCACCACAGCTGCAAAATCCCTAGCTGAATTGGAAGGTGGAGATAGAGCAACTGGATCAACCATTTCTTTGTATACAGAATACTGAGTTAGTATGAACAGCATGTAATACACCATTTATTGATAGTTTTTTACGATGTGGGTTTAGTGACATTTTAAATCTTTATGTCCTTCATGTTTATTTTCATGTGTAGCAATCTAGTATGAAACAGTCCCTGGACTTTGCTTTTCTGTTGGATGTTCTTATATTTAATACTGGTCACTGCAGCTCTGTCTGCTTTTGCAGGGTGACTGGTCTTGTACCCGCCCCCTATCATTTTCTTCATGTAGCCTGTAGTGAGTGGAGCTGTTGGGTCCCACCCACAGTGGTGATGTCACTGCTACTAATAGGTAGCTAATATCTAGGTTTGCATAGACATTTGGTGCCCACAAAGTGGATTTATATCCTTTGTAATTGTTGAGGAATATATTTAAATGAATGGTTATGTGCCCAAAATGTAGCTTTCTTCCCCGCTCTAAAACGAAAAACTGAAGTCGGGCTTTAATATTCATACAGAGTTAGTTATGTTAGTTATAAGTGGATATAACAATGCAGTGTTTTATTGCTTTTGCATTGTGTAGAGAGACATTTTATCCTGGTGTATAAATATTCACTTGTAATGGATCTGTTTCTGTGATTGCACTTGGCTCAGTTAATTACAGATACCAGGGTGTTCTTAATTGATTGATGAGCTATTAAAAGCGCTTCTGTTTTCTGTTTATGTTGATAGACTCAAAACAATTGTCTCTGCTCTGTTCGCTGCCCCTTAGGGATTCTGCCTTATTAACAGTTTGTGCAGCACCTTTGGAAACATGCCCAGCCAGGTAACTGTCACATAGTATTGCGTTTTGTGTATTATGTGCAGAATTAATTATATATGAACGTGTAGATCTTGTGCCAAGGTGAAAAAAGTGAGCTTGTTGTCCTAGAAAGCCAGGTTAAAGAGTCAGCTCTTCCATGTAGACTAGAAGATCAGGGAATGGATGCAGTTGTCTATGCCAAAGGCTACACACTATTTTTCCCCCCAAGTTCAAAGACTTTAGGATTTTTCCTCAATTCTGGCTAATATATGTAAGCGTAGGTCTCACCTTTTTAAAAAAAAAAATGGGATGTAAGTCGCTGTTTCGATTCAAGACTGGGTAAAACTGTGTTTGACTATGTAGAAATCTCAAAAAGTGCTATTAGACTTTAGATGAAAACCTTCTGGGTTGGCCTTTTTAGTTGCATTGGGCAGTGTACAACATCATCAAACAAGTGTTTTTGAGGAACAAAGTGATTGGGTAGGCTGAAAAACCTTATATGATTACTGATTGCTTGGTGCCAGAACTTATTTTGTGTTTGGCTCACCCGTCCTCTTCTATTGTCCTGACAGGAGGACCCATGTTACTAGACTGGTCTTATTTAAGAGGCTAACAGGCCCAAGAGACAGCATGAGATGAGGTCAATCACGTTGGCTAATCTTGAAAGCTGGTTAAAATGGAACTAGACTTGGGCAACCTTATCTTTGACATAATGTGAGTCAATTATGAATGATATAGAACTCATCATAGGCATTCTGCAACTGCCCAGATCCCTTTTTGTATCCATCACACAGTCTCTAAGTAGAACCATTTGGCCATTTTATTGACCTTGTCCCCCAATGACACCATCAATGTAATGCTTTATAGTAGAGAAAGGAGTGGGCAGATCATGCCTCTCAAACTCCTAAGCATCATTTATACGCTAAAGGTACATTTTATTAATAATTGCTGTGTTAAATTAAACTTTGCTAATGAATTCCTGTTGGTAAAGTTTTACTTTCTACAATCATATGGCCTTCCTATGTTGTTGGTTGGACCTCACCTCACTGAAAAATCTTTTATTTTTTTCCATGCATAGTTTTTAAAAACAATTCATATTGTAGAATCCACCTTGTGCATCTTTTGTCATCTTTAGATGTTCTTCCTCATGTTCATTCTAATGGCATATTAGAAATATTACACTTAGACGATGTCCTCATAGAATCCACATTGTCCATTTTTTGCCATCTTCAGATGTTCTACATATTGTTTATTCTAGTGAGATAATATAAATGTTACACTTAGATCATGTCCTCATAAAATCTACCTTGTCCATATTTTGTCATCTTTAGATGTTCTTCCTCATGGTCATTCCAATGGCATATTAGAAATATTACACTTAGACCATGTACTCATAGAATCCACATTGTCCATTTTTTGCCATCTTCAGATGTTCTACCTATTGTTTATTCTAGTGAGATAATAGAAATGTTACACTTAGATCATGTCCTCATAAAATCTACCTTTTGCATATTTTGTCATCTTTAGATATTCTACCTCTTGTTTTTTCTAGTGAGATATTAGAAATATTACACTTAGACCATGTCCTTGAGACTGTGAGTTTTAAATTATTTGGGTGTTTTCTGCCATCTGGGTAAGAGAGACCCCTACATCTTTTTTAACTGAACATATTAGATAACATACTGTGGGCTTATCTAAATTCATTTTACTTCCCTTAGCGTTTAAGGGTTTTAATAATGTATTATACAAAAACTGTTATAAAAGACTACTCATCTTAGTCTCTTTAAAAACTTTAAATAAGCACCCCTCAGGACTGCACATTGTCTCCTTCATTATTTAAAATCACATTCGAAACATCATTTATCACCCTGAAAACACTTAAACCATTTAAAGTGGACCGTTCATGAAAATTCATACTTTACATCAATTCATAGGACACGTCAGCAATATCAAATCACATTATTATTTTTTTAAATCAGATTTTTTTTAAATCAGATTTTATTTATGAAAGGTTTTTTTTTATATAAACAAGTACAAACCATAGAAAGAAAAAAAACAGATTGCCTCACAAGGCACCAGGTATATACAATAAATCCAGCAAGTACATTCTAGAACCAGCATGAGATACACGGTACAGGTAAATTGCACCAACAATGTCACACTACTATTTTAATTTAAAAAAGTATCTTTCTTTAAAGTACATTTTTTTATTTCAAAGTATTTTATTTTTCAAGAATAAAATTATACAATTTAGTACATTGTGAAATAAGTTACGAGTAACAATGCCTGGTAGATGCCAGCTTAGAATAATCACTTACACTTGAATATAAAGAAGTAAATACAAATAAAGCATTAAAGCAGTAAATATAGTTTAAGGGAGTTAAATAAATAAATAAATAAATAAATAAAATGATGTAGAAAAAGAAAATAGAAGTTCCCTTATAAGAACACAGTGAGTAAAATTCTTTAAAGTACATTCAATCTAAAGGCTCTTATAGGACAATCTAGACATGTACCAAGTCCAATTACTATGTGATGCACAAGACTTTTAAAGTAAACAGCTTCCTTCCATGAATGAGTCAACTCTTCCTTTATCTTCCACGAATGAGTCAACTCTTCCTTTATTTATGTCTCACCTCCCCACCTTCCAGACACTGCAGATCACAGTGGAAGGGTTTCAGCAACAGAGGCTGCGCTGTCATTACAGAAAGCGTTGGCAGGATTAGGTGTGGCCAGATACTGATTGGCCAGCCACAGGCTTGTGAATCAGCAGTGTGGATGCTGATATTTTTATCAGCCTATGTATGATCGCTATGTCAGAGCTAAAATGGTGATCACATGATTGTGAACCTTGCTGATTGGTTCCTTATCAGTGGGAACACTTCTGTCATCCGTCTATTACATTCAGTTTGTTATTAAGGTTCTGTATTCTCTACATCACATATGTCAAACTTAAGGCCCACGGCCTTGTCGTGTGGCCCTCACACCCAGTTTTGTGGCCAGAACATGGGAGAATTCTATTCCGGCACCCTTGGCTCTGGCCCTCCCGCTCCCCGCTGTCATTTGTAAACACAGAAGCCTTCTCTGTTTACAAGGAACAGCTTTGCTCTCAGCACCTTCCGGATAAAGATCTCATGCACTCATGGTGGTGCACAGCCAGGACAGCTCTTCAGAGAGACAGACAATGATCTCCCTGCAAGACGAAGCAAAGTCGCCTACACAGGGAGGTACTAGAGTCAAGCCAGGTAGGAGAGCGTAGAGATGTGAGGAAGCTTTGGGGAAGGGGGTTGGAGCTGTGGTAGCATACTGTACACTGTGAATAGCGCACCCCTAAACCCTGCACTCTGTGAACAGTGAACCCCTGAACTCTACACTCTGTATGCAACGCACTCCTGAACCCTGCACTCTGTACGTAGTGCACCCCCCTAAACCCTGCACTCTGTATGTAGCACACCCCAAAACCCTGGATTCTGTATGTAGCATACTCCTGAACTCTGCACTCTGTACACCCCAGATTCAACTTTTGAGGGCAACCATACTGCTGATGCAGTCTGCAATGAAATTGCATTTAACGCCCCTGCTCTACATTATCTTGCCTAAAAATATTGACATGGCCATAAATCTTTAATATTTATAGAGCATGGAAAATGGTACTGTAAGGTTTACAAACCGAACCTTCAACAGCAACAGTGATCTCTGGTATACTGTACCTTTACTTTGTACCTTATCGCACCCTATGATATTAGAATATATTGCATTTAAAACATACCAGCAATCAAAGGTACACATCATTTGAAAAAAACACTTATTTAGTATCCTGAAAATATACAGTAGTTCAGTCTGATTTTTTTTCCAATTTAAACTTCTATAGGTCCTGTCTATTCTCCTAAAGGAATGCCCACTATTAATACTAAATCTAAAAGCTTTCAAAGGCAAAAAACTGCTATCCTTGTGTTTAAACCTGTGCATTTAAAGCTGCCTCCAAGAGATGGGGCAAAGTATCAGTTGGTTGTAATGGCATAAAATCACCAAACATCTCTGTTCTGACTAGTTCACTTGTATGTATAAATTTCAGCTTGAGCTTATGAATTCCGTAGACAGATTTTTTTTCAATTGGCTTTATAGACATCTCAACATGTCAAAAGGAGTCTAGAGCTCTACCTACTGACTAAACAAAATAAAATGATCAAATAGAAGAAAATATGAAATACAACACTGTAGTCTGACCATTATAGGAACCAATGACTCGGCTTAATGGTTTTGGTCTGTTAAATATACTATTGAAAGTGTTTTGTGATCTCTATTTGATAAGTGCAAAGGATACTTGTTGATCTTGCCAGGAATTTTGTTAGTTACCAACTCCTTGTGCACTTTTATAAGTTACGTTGTTGGATGACTACAAGACCCCACCCATCTATGTCTTACTGGCAGAATCATTGGGTGAAAAAAAAGGAAAAACCTAAAAAAAAAGAAAACTAATGCAGCCACCACCTTGCCGTACTGGTAAGCTGCAGTATGTTACATTTTTATTTTTTTGAGTTTGGATGACCTTTAATTGTATTGCAGCTGCAATGTGTGTACAGGAGGAGGTGCCTTTCTTGAATGAATGGTGTGGGATCTCCTACTCTTGCACAGTTCTAACAGGCTTTGGGCAAAAAAATCCTTGGCCTTACTTAATACAAACTACTCTTTGATAATCACTTTAAATTGCTCTCTGTTCCTCTGGAGTTATGGATTTTCTGTTTATGGTAGGAAAATCTATATTAAAAATTCAATGATCCGCTTGCTTGAAAACAACTTCTAGAAGAAAAGATTTACAGACACAAGATTCTCTAAGCTAAGAATCATTTTTTTTGCCACAACTACAATCATTTAGAGCAATAAAAAGCCAGTTGCTTATGGTATATTAAAAAAAAAAAAAAAAAAAAACAGGACAGTATATTCCATCTTCAACTTATTCAGTTAAGCTTTAAAGCAGTAGTAAACCACATTGAAATAAAAAATCGGGCCCAGGGCAGGTTAATGCTTTGCATACTAGCAAATTATGACAGACTTACCTGAAAACAAAGCCCTTCAGCGCGGTGCTGGAAAGATAAAAGGAAAGATATAAAATCTTTCCTGAAAAGGAAAGATAGAACCTGAATGGTTGCTATGTGTATCTTCTCCAGTTAAATCCCCCTCATTGTTTACATGCCTGTAGAGACTGAAAAGGTCTGGGTCACTGTGGCCATAAAACTGTTTATATAAATGATACAGTTGCCATAAGAAATAACCTCATTGAAATTTTGAAAAATAATAATGCAGTTTTTTATGGCCAAAAAAGGCCATAAATCTATCCCCTATTTTGTAGACGCTATAACTTTTGCGCAAACCAATATACGCTTATTGCGATTTTAATTTTTTTTATTTTTTTTTACATAAAATATGTAGAATACATATTGGCCTAAACTGATGAAGGAAATTGTTTTTTTTACATTTTTTGGGGATATTTTTTATAGCAAAAAGTAAAAAAATTTTTTTTTTTCGAAATTGTCGCTCTTTTTTTGTTTTATAGTGCCAAAAATAAAAACCGCAGAGGTGATCAAAAAACGCCAAAAGAAAGCTCTATTTGTGGGAAAAAAGGAAATACATTTTGTTTCGGTACAACGTCGCATGACTGGGCAATTGTCAGTTAAAGCGACGCAGTGCTGTATCGCAAAAAATGGCCTGGTCATTAAGGGGTAAATGCTTCTGGTCCTTAAGTAGTTAACTAAAAACAACACTTACCTTAGCTTTACACACTTTAAAGAGAAACTGCATTCTGCTCACATAATTTGTAATAAAAACGTCTTTGCCATTCTGAAGCTTCCCTCCAACCACTTTGCATATTATTTTATATATAATGTGATTCTTTACTTGACAAATATGCTGCAGAAATCTCCCTCCACCGAGTCTGGCTGCATCCATTTTAACTGTGGGCAGCTGAAGCTGCTGCTTGTTCACTTCCTGGATTTACACAGACACACAGAGGCACACCTCCAGCTCTGCAGCCCTGCAGCTCTCATTGGCCCTCTTATGACTCACCCCCTCGCTTCCTGGCAAACTCTCACGAGAGGGAGAGAGAGAGCTGTGCATGATGTCATAAGCCTAGGCCTTTTACCAGACAAGAAACAGGAAGTGGGCTGTATAAGGTATTTACTGGCAGAAAAAAAAATATTTTACTATCCAAAGTTAAAACAACAAGGACAGAGGATGGAAAGTTGAAAAAATGACTGAGGGTCCACTTTAACACGTTCAGGAATTTCAATTAAAGTGCATCTTTACTCTCTCAATCAACATTGATTATTTTAAATCCCCATGCTGCTAGCATTAGTAAATGTATAGGAAATTATATCATATTTACTTGTTTTGAAATTATTATTTTTTTTTTACATTTCTTCAGTTGCTTCCTGGTTTCATGCCTAGGCAAATGATGTCATACATCCCAGAAGTCTTTAGGAGAGTCAACAACTGGGTTGCTTTTTAGGTAACCCAGGAGTCTTCAGAAGGAGAGGGGGAGGGGTTTTCTCTGCTAAGCACTCTCCTGCATGCATGCATGAGCTAAGGGCAGAGGGTATACAGGTAGTCAATGCTACATCAATCATTTGCCAAAATGGCCACGGCCAGAAATGCTAGGGGGTTGTTTTTCAAATCGATTTCTCAAACAGACATGGAGACATGGATGGGGGAGTTTGCTTTAAATATTAAAAATGAATTTAGTGTTTTTGGTGTGTGTTGCTCAGATGCAGTGAAGATCTGGTAAGTTTAAAATGATAATCTTTAACCAGCTCCTTTCTTTTGATCTACTGTGATTTTGTATATTTCAGTACATTAAAATCAAATGTCTGTTTCTGATAGTCAGAATAACAGTTAAAGTAAATCTAGCATCCATTTAGATGTGTATGGTCCATGACCATGCATATCTAAAGGGATCCTGATGATGCCTTGCTGATTGTACTTTACTGAAATCATGTTCTATCGAAAAGACCCAAACTGCTTGTTTGATCAATGATGTATATAGAACAACGTATTTACTCCTTATTAATATTCATGAAACTTTTCCCAAGGGGGAAGTATTTGATAGATTGCACAGGCTTTGAGGACAAGCTTTAACCTCATTTTCCCATCACCTCACTGGGGAGTTTTATGTTGATGCTACAAATGATAAGTAGATTTGCATTCTAAAATAGATTTTGTAGTCATACTTTGAAAGCATTTATCATTTATAAGCAGTAATGAGACTAATTGCAGGTACAATGGAGCTGATCTGAGATGATAGACTACAATGCTCCTTGAACATCTTAGTTTGCAGCGCATTAATGATAGCTCGTGTAATTTAGGTTAAAACTCTAAGAACAGGTCACATGAGATACTTAATAGCACCAAAGTTGCTTGTTATTACAGGTAAAGTTGCTCATCAAGAGTATCTTTAAAGTGGAGTTCCACCCACTTTTACAACTCTTCAGCATCCCTCACTAAACTGTGCACTGTAAACAAATTGGATTTTTTTTTAATTTTTTTTTTCAGCACAGACTGTATATCTGCTGTATTCATTTTTCACTTCCTCCTCCCTGGCCGCGGCCCATCGCATCATTTCCTGTTTTCAATGCCTCCTGGGAAGGGGCAGCAACTTCCTCTCAAACTGCCGTTGCTATGGAAACCTGACCTGAAACCTATTACACTGCTTATGCTGCACTGAGCATGTACGAGATCTGCAAGGATGAGATCCAGGAAGAAATACAGTCTGGCTTCAGATGCCCACACTTAAGATGGCCACGGCCTGCTGCAAGTTTATAAAATAACAAACTACTGCTAAAAACTAACAAAACAGACCTTAGTTTACAGACTAACTTTACTAGAATACATTAAGCTTGTGTATTATAGGGGTATTTTTATTTAAAAAGTATAATTTCGGCCGGAACACCGCTTTAAGTAGCTTCTTCTAAGTTTGTTAATGATTACAAGCTCAGTCTTAAAGCGCAACCAAACCCTTCGATTTAACAGTTTTAAAAAAAAAAAGTTACATTCCCGGAACGTGGTTGGAATATAACTGTCACATTTTCTGTGCTCTTAATCAAATTGTCAAACCATCAAATGGCTGGTGTCATAACTGATCACATGTGCAGCATCATAGCAGATGAAGAACAAACAGAGGCCAAGATGGCAGCTTTCTTGACTGAAAAATATAAGAGGGTTTAGTTCCCCTTTAATGTCTTTGAAGTTCTGTTGCTTCGCATTTAATATGCTTTAGCTACCGTATATACTCGAGTATAAGCCGACCTGAATATAAGCCGAGGCACCTAATTTTACCACAAAAAACTGGGAAAACTTATTGACTCGTATAAGCCTAGGGTGAGAAATGCGCAGCTACTGTAAGTGGAAAAGAGGGTCATCAATGCCCATTTGCAGCCTCACTGTGCCCATTTGCATGCCTCACTGTGCCCATATGCAGCCATAGGTCCCCCGAACTTCAAACTTGGTAGTTAAGGGTTCCTAGATGCCCCCTAGCTGCAGCCAAAATGTGGGGTCTCTGGACCCAAAGGATCCCAAAATGACTGCTGCAGATGAACACAGCTGACCGATTTTGGGGCCCCGTATCTCAGGGCCACTTGGTGCTAGGAACCCCAAATTTGGTGTACAAACCCAGTAGAACTAGCACTACAACATAACCAACCAAATGGGGTTCCTATCACCAAGTGGCCCCAAGATACAGGGCCCCAAAGTCAGTTCGCAAAATGTCAAGCACTTTTCTGGAGCAGAGAAATACATTTTCCAAACCGAATTTGGGGTCCCATATCTCAGGGCCACTTGGTGCTAGTAGTGCTAGTTCCACTGGGTTTGCACACCAAAACTGGGGCTCCTAGCACCAAGGGGCCCCGAGATACGGGGCCCCAAAGTCGGGTCAGAAAATGTAATTCTCTGCTGCAGAAAATGCTTGACTCAAGTATAAGCCGAGGGGGGCATTTTCAGCAAAAATGTGCTGAAAAACTTGGCTTATACTCGAGCATATACGATATTTGGATCAGTTGAGTTATTCTCTGACTTACTAGATAGCACCTTCCTTTTACCTTCATTCTGGCATTGCTTTAAAGCAAATCATTTATTATGAACTGGCTTAAAGGCTAATAGTCGATGCAGTCAACAGGCCCCAAGTAGTTATTAAAAATCTTTGCAGCTTTGTAAAATGATCATTCATTTTATTGTTTTTCCTGTAGGCCATTTTGTTCAGAAGCATGGCCTAAAAACTTCTAGTTAGCAATCCTCATGTCCTGTCTTGTTGCTAGGATGTGAAAACTAATGGTTTTCCGTTGGCAATGCTGGGAGTGAGCATCCAACGCTTTTCACATCCTAACTAGGAATTTTTTTACCCAGGCTTCTAATGGGACCCACATGGCTGGGATAAAAAAAAAAAATCGTGATCATCTTCTTTTTGGTTGGGTTAGATAGGTGGGTGGATGGGATGATATTTAGGCCTCTTGCACACTGAACTTTTCTTTTTTATGCCTTCAAACTCCCCTGCATGTTAGCCTACTGTATGTGCCCACGCAAACATAGACTTTTAGCAGAGTTAAGTGGCATGAGCTTTTGGAGGCAGGAAAAAAAATACTGATGCCTGTTCACGCCTGTTAATGTGTGTTATCGCGTGTTAATGCTAGGCGCGTTTAGCGCTTCAGCGTTAAGTTATTTCAATGGCCAGAATAAATTATTCTGGCCAATGAAGTTAATTAAATCCCAAACACATGACGCCTATAAACGCGCCTAAACACGTTACACACTTTTACAAGCTTCAATCGCTTTTCCTGCCAAAGGCTGCTGTTAGTAGGAAAGGTGGAGAGGAGAGTTTCCAAAACAACCCATGTGCATAAGGCCTTATATTCCTGATTGACTGTTTATCAAGGGGCAGTTTAATCATCTTCCTGAACCTCCTAAAAATATTTTCCAAAGAACATGGTGGGAAATGAGAAACATTTGATCCAGGAAATGTCTTTCCCGTAGGACAATATAGGCTAATCAAAGATTTACAGATATCTCATTGCAGGGCCGGGACAAGGGGTGGGAAGAAAGGGCGGCTGGCCTGAGCACTGGTTTTATGTGAGGTGGGCAGGGTTTGCAAGGAGATTGAGGGCGAGGGTATTTGTGTTGGGAGGGGAAATTTGGGGGACAGCAGGGGGTAAGAAATGCTAGGGGTGGTATTTAGGGGGGTGGGGGGGTTGTCATACAAGATATGGTGAAGGGGGTAGGGAATTATGCTGGGAGGGGAACTTGGAGTGGGGGGGGGGGAGAAGATGTGTGCTCAGAGGGGAAATTTGAGGGGTAGAGGATTTGACTGTGACTTTTTTGGGGGAGGGGCATTTGTATTGGGGGGATGGGGGGGCAAAGATTTGTGCTGGGAGGGGAGATTTCATCTGGGGGGGGCTTGTACTGGGGGAATTTATACTTAGGGGGTAAGCATGCAGATTGCATCTTGAGGGGGGGCGGAGTATCGCATGTCCGCCCTGGGCTCTAGATGATCTTGTCCCAGCATTGTCTGCTTGAGAATGAGTATGGGAAATGTTTGCCTGTTCCGGAATGACTCTCTTCAGTACTGGGACTTATCACAATCCATGGCCAACGTTGATGATATTATTATAATTATATAGGATTTGTATAGCGCTGACAGTTTGTGCAGCGCTTTACAACAGTAGGGCAGACAGTACAATTACAATACAATTCAAAACAGGAAGAATCAGAGGGCCCTGCTCGTTAGAGCTTACAATCTAGGAGGGAGGGTCAAGTGATACGAAAGAGTAATAACTGTAGGGGATGAGCTGATGAAGAAAATAAAAGAAAAAAATAAAAGAACAGTTGTTAGGTGGAGGGTAGGCGCGCAGGGTAGGCTTCTCTGAAGAGAAAAGTTTTCAGGGATCGCCTAAAAGTAGATAGATTTGGAAATAGTCTGACAGATTGGGGTAGAGTATTCCAGCGGATGGGAGAGGCTCAGGAGAAGTCCTGGAGGCAAATATGGGAGGAGGTGATGAGGGAGCAAGAGAGCAGGAGGTCTTGGAAGGAACGAAGAGGACGATTAGGTTGGTGTTTTGAGACTAGGCTAGTGATGTAGCTGGGGGCAGAGTTGTGGATGGCTTTGTAACTTATTGTTAGTATTTGCAATTTAATTTGTTGGGTGAGTGGTAGCCAATGGAGGGATTGGCAGAGAAGGGTTAGCAGATGCTGAGCGGTTTGTAAGGTGGACGAGTCTGGCAGCAGTATTCATGATGGGGGATAATCTATTTAAAGGTAAGCCAATGAAGAGGGAGTTGCAGTAGTCGAGGCGAGAGATAACCAGGGAGTGAATCAGGAGCTTTATGGTTTCATTGGTTAGGAATGGACATAGTTTGGAGATGTTGCAGAGGTTGAGATGGCAAGCTTTGGAAAGGGATTGGATGTGGGGGCTGAAAGAGTTCAGAGTCCAGGATAACTCTTAGGACCCTGGCATGTGGGAATGGGTGGATGGTTGTGCCATTGCTCTTGACAGAGAAGTCAGGGGGAAGAGGCACGTGGGAGAGGAAATATTATGAGCTTTGGTTTTGGACAAGTTGATTTTGAGGAAGTGGTGTGACATTCAGACAGATATGTCTGTTAGTAAGTTAGTGATGTGTGAGGAGACTGATGGAGTAAGTTGAGGGCTGGAGAGAGAGATTTGGGTGTCCCTCAGCGTAGAAATTATATTGAAAGCTGTGTGAGGTAATCAGCTGACCCAGGGAAGAGGTGTAGATTGAAAATAAGAGAGGTCCAAGAACAGAACCTTGGGGGACCCCAACGGAGAAGGGAAGAGGAGAGGAGGAAGTAGAATTGTAAGTGACACTGAAGGTGCGTTGGGATAGGTAGGATGAGTGCCACCAAAGAGCGCAGTCATGGAGACTGAGGGAGTAAAGTTTTCTGAGGAGGAGGGGGTGATTAACCATATCAAAGGCAGCCGAAAGGTCCAGAAGTAGGAGTACAGAATGGGGTCTGTTGGTTTTTGCGTTTTAGTAAGTAATTTGTGAGTTTTAGAAGAGCAGTTTCTGTGGAGTGTTGAGGGAGAAATCCAGACTTATGTGCAGTACCTTGATGTAGGATTGATCCTACTTACCACCAGATTAGAAAATCTCATTGGGTGGTAACAAAAGCCTTGACTGCAATATCAGAATTAACTGCCATGTCATAAACATAACTAACCGTAAACTGTACAGTCTCACAGTAAATCACAAAGAATCTTCATAGTACAAAGTGATGGTTTACTTCACTTAAAGAGTCTTGTGAGTCATCTCTACGAAGCTCATCTCTCTCCACCTTCAATTTGGCTGTTTGATTTATCTGTTACGCAGACGGGATACAAATAAAGCCAAATTAAGCCAAAGGCCAAATTGTCAATTTTGTGCTTTGATTCTGCCCCTCTTATGCTATGGCCCTATGGCCCATGAGTCGTAATTTAGAAACTTTGAGCTATTCCTTCCAAGAGAAACTGTGATCATCATAGATAAAAAGGAATCAGAACTTCCACAGACAGTGATACGCATACATATCTGTAAAGCTAGGGCAAGAATCAAAGAGGCTTTCAGATTTAATCGTAGGTACGTAAATGTCAAACAAGTGGGTCATCTAGCTCTCGTCTAGAGAAAGGTTCTGCACTTCAAGAAACCAGTTTCCTTGAAACTCTGACCTCACATTTCATTAGGATTTAATAAACTTCTAGTGTAATAATATTGTGCTGAGTTACCGTACAGCAGCTGACGGAAGACATGATATTCTGTTAGATCAAAGAGCACAATGAACTGTCTCAAAGATAATTGTCCTTGATAAATTTTTAGAGTCTGCAGTAAATCTGATTCTATTAATGGACAAAGAAATATTGTAATGTCAGAGAAAAACAGTGTCTAGTGATGAAAAACTGTCTAAAGGGAAATTAAAATCAACACATCTCTGTGGGTGGATTTAATTAAACAGAGAGCGAGTATGTGTTCTTCTAATAACCAGCATGTTAACACTTACCTGCCAGGGAATCCTTGTTCCAGATGACAGGGGATGGCAATAGAACAAATAATGCAATTCTTCTCAACTTATGAGTTGGGCTTACGGTCTTCTGTCCATTCTGAAGCCATCAGGTGATTGTTTTTACCAATATAAATTTTATTTTTGTGCCGTGTTTTAAAGTTTGGTGTAAAACCACCCAATTATTTATAGCAGGTAGAATATGACATTTCTTGCACATTCTCTACTGACTGCAATGTTGCAGTCCCGCTAAAAATTCATCGCCGCTATTAGTAGTAAAAACAATAGAAAAAATTAAAAGTTCATAAATCTATCCCATATTTTGTAGACGCTATAACTTTTGCGCAAACCAATCAATATACGCTTATTGGGATTTTTTTACCAACAATATGTAGCAGAATACATATTGGCCTAAGGCCCCTTTCACACTTGTGCAACTTTAAAGTTGGGTTTTTTTTGCGATTTTGCCGCGATTTCAAGGAATGCCTGTGCAAGTGGCATCAAAATCGGACCAAAGTATTGCAGGGACTACTTTGAAGTCGGAACGACTTGAAGTCGTACTAATATGAATGGCTGTCATTGGAAATCATGGGGAACGACTTGTCATGCTACTTTGCAGTCCCAAATCGTGGGACAAGTCGTATAAGTGTGAAAGGGGCCTAAATTGATGAAGAAATTAGATTTTTTTAACATTTTGTTTATTGGATATGTTTTTTTTTTTTTTTCAAAATTGTTGCTCTTTTTTTTGTTTATAGCGCAAAAAATAAAAACGACAGAGGTCATGAAATGCCACCAAAAGAAAGCTCTATTTGGGAAAAAAAGGACATCAATTTTATTTGGGTGCACCGCGCAATTATCAGTTAAAGCAACGCAGTGCCGTATCGCAAAAAATGGCCCGGTCATTAAGGGTGTAAAACCTTCCGGGGCTAGTGGTTAAAGCTTATCAATGATCAAATGTAAAATCATATATCTATTTCTACATTACATTTCAATTATTTCTACCTTACTTCTATTAATCTGAATAACGAAGTTTTTAACTTACTTTGTGAAGATCCCCACACATTTACTTTCTTGAATTAGGTGACATGTAATCACTATGCAGTGATAGTACGCATTGTGGTGTCACACATTTCACAGAGCCGTTGTTCTGCCAAAAACTGTCCCCCCATCGGATAGTGTCCGCCCCGTACTGTGCAGGCGCAGCGCTTGCGCAGTACAGAGGACAAGGAGACTCATAAAGTCTCTGAAGATGAATGACGCATGCGCACTTGCTAGTACCTTCTGCCCTGAGTCCAGGTTCAAGCCCCACCATGCAAGAGGACATATGGTAGCACTTAGTAACAGGGCCCCTCGCGGGCTTGCTTCGCTCGCCATGCTTCGGGCACAGCCTCGCTTCGCTCTGCAATTTTTTATTCTAACTCTATGTCCACTTGGATGATGGGGCTTGAACCTGGACTTAGTGCGCAGGTGCCGTTCATCTTCGGGGACCTTCAGCGTCTCCTTGTCCTCAATACTGCGCAAGCGCAGTACAGGGTGGAAACTATTCGACGGGGGACAGTATTCGACACAACACCGGCCTTCTGAACTACAGAGGTGCTGAGAGGAGGAGTTTTTCAGGAGGCCGTACAGCTTGCAAGCAGCAAGGTACCATGGCACGTGTAGTCCTTAGAAATTGAAAGTAAACCGCCGAGTAGTTGCTGAAAACCATGCAAGGAATTAAGGACGTTGTGGAAATAGATGACCAGCAGAGAGGCAGCAATCACAACACGAAAGGACATTTTTGAACTAGGCTTATATTGGATTGTCAAAAATAGCTATTGTTTGTATTGTTATTACCATTCTGATTTTATGAAATGAAAGTGTATGCTGTGATCATAGATCTCTCTTAAAAAAAAAAAAAAAAGAAAAAAAGGTTTTAAAATGTAACCCTCCAAGTGCTGAGAGTTATCTCCATATTGGCTTATTCAAAAAAACCTATAGCATTTAACAATGCCAGTAATGTGAAGTCAAACCTGCAAACACAATAGTTTGGAATATCTTTTACAATGGTTGCTCTTTTTTTTTTTACCATTATGTAAAATCCTATGATGTTTGTCATCAGTTTATAGTAACCTCAGTGGAACTAAATGCTTGAAATATAGGACACGGAACTTGTACTGTACAGTATTTAAACTGACAAGTTGAGCATCCACTGGAAATTGATAGCAATCCACGCATACTCTCCGACACACCTTTAGTGAAAAATACCAGTCCAGACTTCAAAGATAAAACTGGAAATCATGTAGAGAAGCACACAATTATTATGTCAAATATGTCAAATGAAAGACGTGTTCCATCCGTATCACGTTTTTCAGGCTGTAAAGAGAACCTGTCCTCATTTCTTTCTCTGGCCCAGGTCCAGGGCCAACAGTCTTGAGCTCCTCTTCTCCCTACAGCACAAATTGCTGGCTCCAGAGCCTGCCTGGCAGGTTCTTTGTAAAAGTTGATTTCAGCGTAAACTTTGTAAATTCAATTTATTGCCAGGATTTTTACAGATTCTTTTCAAAAGCAATTTAGGATTAGAATAGGATTGATGTGTAACCAGTTTGGCACACTGACAAAGTAATTGCAATGCTAGGACCCGGTTAAGATCATTACTGTTTTGTGACTGTATATGAATTATTTTGCTGCCAACATCCTACTAGTTTTTCTAGTTAAACAAAATGAACGTGTGGATGGCAGTTTTACCATTTAATTAAGGTGTATCTACTCACAAACCTTAGGTGAACTTGGGTCATTTACTGCAGATTTCTGTTGAACTGTGAAAGAAGCAAGTGTTGCTTAACCCTGAAATGAAAAAAGCCTATAGTGCTGCTAAGTAGGCGTTCAGCACTTACCAAGCTTGCTGTGCACGATTTACTAGCTGCTTTGCATTCCATCTGATAAAAAGGACTCTCCAAAAGTTTTTGCTTTAGGCTAGGTTCACACTGATGTGGTGCGAATTCCATCCGTTTTTTTGTGCAAGTGTGGTGTAAATATGCAGTGCGATTTCTGTTTGACAGGTGCAATTTGAATATGAATTTTAAGAAATCACAGCTGTCACAGTGTCCAATTCCCTGAAATCGCAATAACAACCAGTGAATACCTAGTTGTTAGGGAACAGGGGCCGCTACGTCCTTAACGGTTATGACTCATCAACTTTCAATAGGATTCCCCGCTGATAGCTGCATGTAAACAAAAAAAATGTCGGCATTAAAAAAGAATGGATGGATTTTAGGGGAACCCTACACCAAAATTAACAAACCAATGTGAGGTCCCCCCAAAATCCATACCGAACCCTTAGGTCCAGTATGGACTTTGAGGGGAACCCCATGCCAAAATTTTAAAAAAAAACAGCGTGGGTCCCCCCAAATGCCATAACAGACCCTTATCTGAGCATGCAGCCCGGCAGGCCAGAAAAGTATCCCCCCCACCCAAATATGTTGAGGGTATGTGGCCTGGTATGGTTCGGAGGGTGCTCGCTTAACCCCCCCTTTTCTGGCCTGCCGGGCTGCTTGCTCGGATAGGGGGCTGGCATGGATTTTGGGGGGGAACTCACGCTATTTTTTTAAATACTTTGGCATGGGGTTCCTCTCAAAGTCCATACTGGAGAGGAGGGGAGGAGCAGGAAATATGTAAAATCTAGAGAACAAAGACAGCTGGATTTGCATTGATGTGAACACAGGATTGCAATTTCAATCCGATTCCATTTGAAGTTTGTGGAGATTACATTTGCACCGCACAGGATTTTAACAGGATCATAATCGCACAGCATAGATGTGAACAGCCTTCATTGAAAACAATGTTTTTTAAGATGACATGCAAATACTGTATATGCCTTTCGGATTGAATCAAATCAAATCCCCTTTCAGGGTCCCATGGAGCTACCTTTGTTTGTGTGTGTGTGTGTGTGTGTGTGTGTGTGCTCCTGGCTAGGATGTTTTTCTTAATTGTGTAGATTCATAATAAAATAAATGAATCTTTAGTACCACTGTGGCTTTTTCAAACTTACTAAGCAACGTATGTACAGCCTATTGAATTTGCATTGAATTATTCAAACTTTTAAACATGTGTGGGTACATCATACAATAAAGTCATACAAATATGGCTGCATGGTTCTGTGATTCTGTTCAATAGTAACAAGAGAATAAATAATGCTGTTCTTGAAGTGGAATTTCGACTAAAAAAAAAAAATTTTAAGTCAGCAGCTACAAATACTGCAGCTGCTGATTTTTAATAATCGGACACTTACCTGTCCCAGGGTCCAGCGATGCGGGGGAACGAAGCCCCACTCCTCTCCCCCCTCCTCTCTGTGGCACTGGCTTTGTCACTGCGAGATGCGCTGTGACTGGCTGGGCAATCATCTGGGACCTGTGACATGTCCCAGATGATTGCTGAGAGGGAGGGGGGAGAAGTGAACTTGCTTCCGGGGCCGCGGTGCCCCGGGAGGAAGTTGGAGCGGGAACCCTCTAAAAAGATGACATGCCAAATGTGGCATGTCAGGGGGTCACCTTCCCCTAAAGTGGATGTTCCATTTTTGGGTGGAACTTCGCTTTAAAATGGTATATACATTTATATGGCCGAAGGTTTGTAGACACCTGACCATCACATCTGTATTACTTGAAGATCCCATGTACAGTTGCCCCTCATTTGCAGCTATATTAACCTCCTTCCGTCAGAGAAAGCTTTTCATAAGATTTTAATGTTTCTGTGCAAATTTCGGCCAAAGAAGTTGAAATTTGGGAGGTCAGGTACTAATGTTGGACAAGAAGAACTGGCTTGTATTGATAACTTTTTAATTCATTTAAGTGAATTAGAAGTTCAATCAAGTTCCTCCACACCAAACTCATCCACTCTTAAAGCAGAACCTAACTCTCAATAAGGAGTAAGTTCAATTTTACACTCCCTCACTTCCCAAGCAGAATGGCTGGAAATGTTAAAAAAAAATATTTCTATCCTATTTTTTTATTTTTAGCCCTGCCCCCTCCACCCTTCCACAGAATGACATGTACCCAATTCTGCAGCCTCTTGGGGTACTTACATCACCTCTCCCAATAGGCTACAGGATTGGCACACAGAGCTGCTGGAAGGCAGGCACATCATCAGAGCTGGCTGCTGGCAGCCGGAAAGAGCCATCCATCTGACGACGACCAAGATGGTGGATCACAGCGAAACAGCGCTGGATTCACGGTGTGGGTAAACATGTTTTTTGAAGAGAATGCAACACTACAGGTATGAAGAAAAAAATAAATACATGGGTGGGGCTGGAGGGAGTTGAGTACTGCTTTAATATACTTGGGTTTGTGCACCCAAACTTAATACTTTGGAGGGGTATTCAAATTTTTTGGGCAATATAATGTATTGAACTACATGCTGGCTAATTGCAATAGTTTACATATTATGCGTGATGATGACATTACAGGAATCGAAGTACGATCAAAAAAAAAAAAAATATGTGCAGTTGTCCATAGGCTCAAGTAAAGTAGAACATTCTGACAAATCTATTAGAACATCTACTAATGAAATCAAGTTTAATGGGGAGAATGACAGTGTGGGTCTTTGTAGATGGGTGCGGTATGTGGAAACTGCGCTGTGCTCTAGGGCTTCTCTGCTAATGGATAGATTTATCATGCTCTGGTAGACATGTTGTCATGTTCATGTCATGTCTTGCAGGTGAGCATCTGAGGATCTGTCCACAAGGCTACACCTGCTGCACCTCGGAGATGGAGGAAAACTTTGCCAATATCAGCAAATTAGAGTTTGACAACTCACTGCGAGACTCCAGCCTGTCAGTGCAAATCCTGCTTAACTCACAGAACAAGAACTTTGATAGTAAGAGCTTTCACCTTCTATCAGAATGTATACATGTATATAATACTGTAAAGTATGTGGTCAAATCCAGGATTAACTAATATTCAACATATGTCACCATCATCCCCTAAATATAGATACAAAAAAAGAGTTTGGAGATGTGGGACTTTATAGGTGCACTTGATACGAATCCATAGAACACGGATTATATAAAAAATATTAATTTTTATTTAATCACGCAGAAAAAGATAAAAACATTTTATACAATATATCCGCATCCATTTATGAAGAAAGGATACGACTTTAAATGTTATATTGCTGTTTCCACACTTTTAATTCAACATGTTTCGCCATGAGGCTTCTTGGTTACTAAATAATGAACAAACATAATTGCAATACACATATACAAACCCTATGCATATCCTAGATGAACAAACTATATAAATGCATCCCCCTGACCCTGGCAAAGGTCCCGAAAATGTTGGTTCCTACCTCAAAGAGATGAGGAATTGAATCCAATTTATGACAAAGTCATGAAAGAGGAGTCTAATTCTGATGGACTTGTACGTCCAACCAACTTTGTGTTGATCGTCCACATATGGTGGATCTCCCACAGGGCAGGGTATAGTCTCATAAGATGTATACGAAAAATAGAAAGATAAAACCTATAATTCAATGGAACACAACATACTCATCCAGGCATACACCTTCACATTTAATTAATGAACAAATGTTTGTAATTGTATTTATTTTTTTATATATTCTTTATTGAAACATTTTCCATTTCTCACATTCCACTCTACCATCCCACCCTCCCCCCCAAAAAATATAGTTCTATGGTTCTATGGATAGACTTTTACTCAGACATTTACTCAACCCTCATATCTCATTCATTCACCCCCCCCCCCCCCCGTTGCTTCCATTCATCACATCTCACTCCCTTAACCATAGATGAAAACTCACGTTCCCCCTTTTGGTCTTACCTCCCATATCTACCACTCTTTCATATACTCTTCATATACTTTGTCCCCTGCCAACTCACTTCACCTATACCCACCTATTATTCACTCTCATTTAAATGCTGCCCATCTTGTCCTATATACAATTTATTATTACCTTTAATTTGTTACTATCTTTTACTCTTATGCAATATCTAAAATCTCTTTCCAGTTACTATTTCCCTACACACCAAGTATCACATCAGGATTTTACACGTATCGTCCTCTAAGTTTCCCTAAGGGGGGATATCCCATCATTTGCAACCATGGTTTCCATATCTTTTAAAATTTTTAAAAATGACCCTGTTTAGTATATACCACCTTTTCCTTCCATATTATCTCGTTTATAGCCTTAACCCATTCCCCAGATGAAGGAGACCATCTCTGCGCAATACATTTTCTTGCTTGGAACAAACTCCAACACTGCTGTTGATGTGTTATCCAAACCTCTATTTCTCTCCATATAGCCCAACCATAGCCATAGCCAGAGCCTTGCCTCTAATTCTAAGGAGGTCCCAAAAATTAAACTTATCATATCAAGAACCTCTTCCCAATACCGAAATAACTTTGGGCACCTCCATACCATATGTATAAGGTCACTTGTCTCCTGACATCTGGGGCACTTGGCGTCCAGTCTCCATCCAAACAAAATTAATCTTTTAGGGGTATAATAGGCTCTATGTAACAAAAACAGGTGTGATGCTTTTTGAGAGGGGGACACCGACACCAACGGCCCCAGTTCCAGTATCCGCCTCCATTGCTCTGCTGTTATTTCCCCTATATCTTACTCCCATCTCCTCTTGCTGGGGAGATCTTCCAACCCTTCTATTACTCTCCTGCTTATCTGTACGTACAACCCAGAAATAAATCCTTTATGCCCCGTACACATGATCGGACTATCCAGCGGATTTGTCCGCCGGACAATCCGACCATGTGTGGGCTCCGGCGGACTTTTTCTTTTCAAAAGTCCGGCGGACTTAGAAAGAAGTTTTGACTCAAAATTATCTGGCGGACTCGGCAGTCCGGCAGACAAACCAGCCGTCTGTGTGCTAGTCCGCGGGACTTTTGAAATGAACGGACTTGCCGACACACGGAGTAAAGTCCGTTCATTTAAAACGTGACTACAGGTAGACGGGACTAGAGAAGGAAGTCAATGTCGCCGCCGAGATTGACACATTGCTAGCCCCATCACCTGGTATGGATTTAAAGAGGAATCCATACGCCGAAAAAATGGCGTGGGGGTCCCCCCAAATCCATATCAGACCCTTATCCGAGCACACAGCCGGCCGGTCAGGAAAGGGGGTGGGGACAAGCGAGCGCCCCCCCTCCTGAGCCGTACCAGGCCAAGTGCCCTCAACATTGGGCGGGTGCCTTGGGGAAAGGGGGGCCCTGTGCCCCCCACCCCAAAGCACCTTGTCCCCATGTTGATGAGGACAAGGGCATCTTCCCGACAACCCTGGGCGTTGGTTGTCGGGGTCTGCGGGCGGGGGGCTTATCGGAATCCGGGAGCCCCCTTCAATAAGGGGGCCCCCATATCTCGGCCCCCCACCCTATGTGAATGAGTATGGGGTACCATGTACCCCTACCCATTCACCTGGGGAAAAAAAGTGTACCTAAACAAACACAACACAGGTTTTTAAAATACTTTATTAGACAGCTCTGGGGGTCTTCTCTTCTTCTGTCTTCGGGGGTCTTCTCGCCGGATTCCGCTATCTTCTGCTAGCTCTTTTACTAGCGGAGGAGCCCGGCTTTCTCCTTCGTTGCCCTCTGGGGGTCTTGTTCCGACTTCGGGGGGTCTTGTCCCGCTCTTCTGTTCTACTTTCTGGGCCTCCGCTTTCTTCTTGCAGCTCTTTTACTAGCGTTGGCCCAGTCTTCTGTCGCCGTCGCTGTCGCCGCTGCCTTTTGCTTCGGCTGCTTCTTCTTTCTTCATCCGATGTTGACACAACACAACGATGGCCGAGACGTGTTGAGGGGCCACTTATATAGGGACAAGGGGTGGGGTCACCGACTCATGTCACATGGTGACCCCGCCCCATTATGATGTCACAGTCCCAGCATCCTCCGGACTGTGACATCATAAGGGGGCGTGGTCACCATGTGACATGAGGCGGTGACCCCACCCATTGTCCCTATATAAGTGGCCGATCAACACGTCTCGGCCATTACGAGCGGAGACAGCGTCGTGTCAACATCGGATGACGAAAGAAGAAGAAGAAGAAGAAGCAGTAGAAGCAGCAGAAGGCGGCGGCGACGACAGAAGACCAGGCCAACACTAGTAAAAGAGCTGCAAGAAGAAATTGGAGGCCCGGCAAGAAGAACAGAACAGCGGTACAAGACCCCCGAAGTCAGAACAAGACCCCC
This sequence comes from Lithobates sylvaticus, assembly GCA_028564925.1. NCBI lineage: Eukaryota > Metazoa > Chordata > Amphibia > Anura > Ranidae > Lithobates > Lithobates sylvaticus. The sequence continues at coordinate 436,764,801 of CM053028.1, forward strand.
AGACGTCGGCGGCGACGAAGGAGAAAGCTGGGATCCTCTGCTAGTAAAAGAGCTAGCACAAGATAGCGGAGGAATCCAGCGAGAAGACCCCCTAAGACAGAAGAAGAGAAGAGCCCCCCGGAGCTGTCTAATAAAGTATTTTAAAAACCTTTGTTGTGTTTTTTTAGGTACACGTTTTTTCCCCAGGTGAATGTGTAGGGGTACATGGTACCCCATACTCATTCACATAAGCTGGGGGCCGAGATCTAGGGGGCCCCCTTATTGAAGGGGGCTCCCAGATTCCAATAAGCCCCCCGCCCGCAGACCCTGAAAACCAACGGCCAGGATTGTCGGGAAGAGGCCCTTGTCCTCATCAACATGGGGACAAGGTGCTTTGGGGTGGGGGGGCCGCAGGGCCCCCTTTCCCCAAAGCACCCCCCCATGTTGAGGGCACGCGGCCTGGTACGGCTCAGGAGGGGGGGCGCTCGCTCGTCCCCACCCCCTTTCCTGACCAGCCGAGCTGCGTGCTCGGATAAGGGTCTGATATGGATTTGGGGGGACCCCAAGCCGTTTTTTCGGCATAGGGATTCCCCTTTAAATCCATACCAGGTGACGGAGCTAGCAAGGTGTCAATCTCGCAGATCGAGGCGGCGACATTGACTTCCTTCGCTAGTCCCGTCTACCTGGAGTCATGTTTTAAATGAACGGACTTTACTTCGTGTGTCGGCAAGTCCGTTCATTTCAAAAGTCCCGCGGACTTCCGCCAAAACTCTGGGCGTATGTGGGCAAGTCCGCACGTTCGGAAAGTCTGGCGGACCTCTGCTGGAAAGTCCGGCGGATTGTCTGCCGGATTAAGTCTGCCAGATAGTCCGGCCGAAATGTCTGATCGTGTGTATGTGGCATTAGACATACTTGGCTTAATTACCCTTTGAAGAAGGGAGATCTTATGCCATTCCAATGCTTGTGTCTTAAACTGTACACCCAAAGCGTGTCTAATCTGCAGAAATCTGTAAAAAGATTGGTTTGATATACTATACTCTTTCCTAAGATCTGAGAATGATTTTAAAGTGCTATCCACATATAAATGGGCAAGACGGCTTATACCCCATTTTCACTCTCTTAGATCTTTCCCATTATCTGGAGTTCTTGCAGGTTATTATTATTCCAAAGGGGAGAATACTCTGTGAACCCCCTATACCCCATTAATGTATTGACTGATTCCCACACTTTTGTTATCATCGTCAGTGTTGGACTCCTAAGGCCCCTTTCACATGGGCGGTCTGTTCAGGTCCGCCTGTCAGTTTTTTTGGCGGACCTGAACGGACACTCCATAGACCTCCGCTTAGAGTTGGCTGTTGATCAGCTAGATTTTTCGAGTCATCTGGTGTAACTCTAAGCTCCCAGTTTCCCATATAGAAATCCTATAAAAGTAAGCAACAATTAAAAATTACAAACATTTGTTCAATAATTAAATGTAAAGGTGTGTGCCTGGATTAGTATGTTGTGTTCCATTGAATTATAGGTTTTATCTTTCTATTTTCCGTATACATCTTATGAGACTATACCCTTCCCTGTGGGAGATCTGCCATGTGTGGACGATCAACACAAAGTTTGTTGGACATACAGGGCCATCAGAAGTGACTCCTCTTTCACGACTTTGTCATATATTGGCTTTAATTCCTCATCTCTTTGAGGTAGGAACCAACATTTTGGGGACCCTTGCCAGGCTTAGGGGGATGCATTTATTTATGTATTTTGTTCATCTAGTATATGCTTAGGGTTTGTATATGTGTATTGCAATTATATTTATGATATTTTTTTTTATATGTTTGTTCATTTATTTAGTAGTTGTGATCCCAAGCCTTTTCCTGAAGAAGCCTCACGGCGAAACATGTTGAATTAAAAGCATGGAAACAGCAATATAACATTGAAAGTCGTGTCCTTTCCTCATAAATGGATGCGGATGTATTGTATGAAATGTTTTTTTATCTTTTTCTATGTGATTGAATAAAAGTATATACAGTATACTTTTTTATATAATCCATGTTATATGGATTCGTATCAAGTCCCACACCTCCCAATTCTTTTTTTTTTGTATGTACATAATATTGTGTACACCAGCTGGCACAATAAAATAAATAATGTATACTGAGGAATAGATCCACAGTAATAATTCACATGCTCATGGGATTGTTCTTGTGCTTTAAATGATTAATAACTTATGGTAACTGGACACCAGTGGTGTGTAAAATAGCAGAGATCAGATGAAGGTCCTACATACATATGGGTACATGACAAATACTCCGCGCTCAATGGTATTCAGTGGAGAGAAAGCATATTTAGCCAAATACAAAAATGCTTTCAACAGTGTGTCTACTTCTTATTGCTTCACTATGTCCAGTTAATTCTATGTCATCTTTTGTCTGTCATAACCCACCATGGTTACTGGTTAACTAATGTTCATCTAACTTATAATAATAATAAAAAGCCCCCTATTCTTCATATTGCTGGTGTATCTAGGTTAAATGGGTGACATTTATTTCAGGGCATTTTTCATGGCTTATTAGCAGGCAGTATCACAACGATAGTGCCCACAATCTCAAATCCTGAGATGTAAACTGGCCTTAAAAGATTGCACATTGATAGGTTTACAGTTTACCCACAGAATTTGTAGCAGCACTCTGTTGCGCCATGCTGATCATGAATGGAAAAAAAAAAATGGAATGTTTAAATGCACCACGTTTCCTCACTTTCTTTCTCTCCTGAACTTGTGAATATATATTATATAGACTGCAGACAATGATAGCCCTTCGCAGATCTCTATATGGCCAGTGCTTACATTGGCAATTGACCCATCTACCAGCATTTTCACCCATGCCTGTGTCAACCATTATGGCTTTAAATTATGAACAGACATTGTTTTCTATTACTGCAATATGCATGTGCACAAGTAGTTAGCATAGGGATACTGAAAATGTGTATCAATATGTAATAATATCAAATGTTAAAAAAAAGGAGGAAAAAATCCCCGCCCTACTACACTCTTCCTATCTCAGCGCTACAGAGAAGCAGATGACTTTAGCTCAGGTAATGGTATATATAAAAAATATAAAATATGGATAAAATATCTCTGTCAGCAGCCACTTAAAACAAGTTATACATATAAACAATAGATGCAAAATCCGAGACCATTTAAACAGTAGCAAATAAACATCAAAGTGGCACTCCCATCAGTTAACGTACAAACTGACTGGCTAGTATATGGTCACTACCAAATACACAAAAAATGGTTACATCAGATACATATGTGGATAATGGTGAGTGAAAAAGTCTCTAGTATACTCAAATGGTGTTCAAAGCTGATAATTGATGAGTGCACCTTCTTTCTTCCACCACGTGCTCAACACATCCCCCAGGGGGTTTAAACTCACCAGAACCCGAAGGTTATCAGACCTCAATCAGCATCCTGCATTCCGTTCGATCCGGGTATCTTTATAGGGACCTGAAAGAGCAGTTATTCTCCACCCAGCCTATTTCCCAACATATATGAAGAAAGACATCACCCACTAATGTCTGCCACCCTTGAAAAAGGTAGGATAGGTGAATTTCAGAACATACTTGTTTGTGAAGTAAGAGGCCAGATATCTGGCCTCTTACCTCACAAACAAGTATGTTCTGTCTATTCTGAAATTCACCTATCCTACCCCTTTTCAAGGGTGGCAGACATTAGTGGGTGATGTCTTTCTTCATATATGTTGGAAAATAGTCTGGGTGGAGAATAACTGCTCTTCCAGGTCCATATAAAGATACCCGGATTGAAACATAATGCAAAATGCTGATTGAGGTCTGATAACCTTTGGGTTCTGGTGAGTTTAAACCCCCTGGGGGATGTGTTGAGCACGTGGTGGAATAAAGAATTATCAGCTTTGAACACCATTTGTGTATTTATGTTTAGGTAATGTATACTCATTACCATTATGTCTCACTCACCATTATCCACATATCTATCTGATGTAACCATTTTTTGTGTATTTAGTAGTGACCATATACTAGCCAGTCAGTTTGTACATTAACTGATGTTTATTTTCTACTGTTTAAATGGTCTTGTATTTTCCATCTATTGTTTTATATTTAATAATATCAGTTAAAATAAAGTTGTGTATTTCAGCATAACCAAATTATGCTATTTTGAGTAAATTGAACCGCCATCTTGCCATGAAAAAAAAACTACACCCAAACTCTTGCTCATGTAACCTAAAACCTAGGCAAAGATCACCTGGTGTCTATCAGGAGAATTGTGAGTCTTTTATAATATGAGAACAAAGAATGTAGAAATTCTTGTTTTCAATCAGATAGATCCTGTCTGGAGGACAAGGCACAAGCATTTTGCAGCATTATTTGGGTGGGGGGGGGGGGGGGGGAGGCCTGCAGATCTAATGAGAAAAGATGGCAGCCCATGTTACAATTATTTACACCATATACATAGAAACCTGGATTTTCATTTATTTCAGGTACTTATATATCACATTATGCAACGCTTTACACATATATATTAGACATTCACATCAGTCCCTGCCCTCAAGGAGCTTACAATCCCTAACTCACATTTATACATACACATAGTAGGGCTACTTTAGACAGGAGCTAATTAAATTACTAGCATGTCTTTGGTGTGTGGGAGGAAATTGGAGTACCCAGAGGAAACTTGCACAGGTAGAACATGCAAACTCCAGGCAAGTAGTACTGTGGTTGGGATTTGAACCAAGGACCCTAGTGCTGCTAGGCGGAAGGGCTAACCACTTAGCCACTTTTAATCTTTACTAACATATAAGACTATTTCACTAGGCTGAACTCTTTCACAAGTAGCGCTATAAAACATTATAAAAGTTATAGTTCCTCTGATAATATAATTACACCGAAATCAACATTCATTGTACCCAGACCATTAAATAAATAAACAATCTGACAGTGGCATTTTAATATACATATATCACTTCTTTTGCTTTCATGGAGTTTTCTGACACTGCCTTCCTATGTGAATATTAGGCATTCAGCTAACATTGAACATTTCATTACAAAAAAAGGTGGCAGCTGCTTCAACAGGTTCAAACTAGATAGGGAGGTACACAATGGGTAATCCTTGAAGTTTTAAATACAAAATTCTCCAGTGCTCATCCCCATTATCCTGCAAGTCAGGGTAGTCAGGGGAACCTATTGGATAGGACAGATGCTACCTCCTTGGCATGCTACTACACCAAGCAAGCACTTGCCCATTGCCTAGGCATCAGACAGTAGGTGCCAGGGTTGTGTACTAAGCACCCCATGTTAATATCTATATGTTGGGGACCTAAGTGTTATAACTGAAGGGAAACCATATCTTGGTGGGTTATCACTGTAAGCAATGAATGGATATTTTCTTCAGCAGGCCCCAGAATAGTAAGATTTAACTGGACAATATTGTAACCTCATAAACAATTTAGGTAATTTCTTATAATATATTGTAAAACCCCTTTTGTGTAATTACAGGATACTTCCAGGACCTGTTGAATAAGTCGGAGCAGACGCTCCTGGAGACTTTCCCTAGTCGTTATGGGGAGCTGTACAGCCAGAACGATGGGAAGATTTTCAAAGACTTGTATTCAGAGCTGCGTCAGTATTACCGTGGCTCTGGAGTTAACTTAGAGGAGGCACTAACAGAGTTCTGGAGCCACCTGCTGGAGCGTGTCTTCAAGGCACAGAACCCCCAGGTCACTTTTTCCTACGAGTATTTGGACTGTTTAGCGAAGCAGTATGACCAGCTTAAGCCATTTGGGGACATTCCACGGGAAATGAAGCTAAAAGCCACCAGGGCATTTATTGCTGCCCGTTCATTTGTCCAAGGACTAGCAGCTGCTGCAGACATAGTCAAGAAAGTCACCCAGGTATGTAACCACAATCTCTTGCAATCCCATCACATCTTATGTTGATTCACAAACCAATTGAACATCCAGTTCATACAATCAAATATGTTTTTAAGTTTCCCAGTTAACAGCTACTGTAATAAAAACAAAAGCTGCCTGGAAAAGAAGTATTTTATACTTGTCCTGCTGCACACAACACTGTGCTTCATTCAGTGCTTCACTTTTTCCACATTATGTTACAGCCTTTTTCCAAAATGGATTAAATTCATTATTTTCCTCCAAAATTCTACAAACAATCCCCCAAAATGACACAGTGAAAAAAGATTGTTTGAAATTTTTGCAAATTTATTAAAAATAAAAAACAAAAATAAAAAGTATGATGCTACAAGCTTGGCACTCATATTTTTGGCTAGTTTCTCTTTCTTCTTTACAGGACCTCTCAAGCTCCACCAGGTTGGATGGGGAGCGTCGGTGCAGACATTTTCAGATCTCTCCAGAGATGTTCAATCAGGTTCAAGTCTGGGCTGTGGCTGGGCCACTCAAGTACAATCACAGAGTTCTCCCGTAGCCACTCCCATGCTATCTTGGCTATGCGCTTAGGATCGTTGTCCTATTGGAAGATGAACCCTCGCCCCAGTCTGAGGTCCAGAGCAATCTGGAGCAGGTTTTCATCAAGGATGGCTTTGTACACTGATGCATTGATCTTTCCCTCGATCTTGACTAGTCTCCCAGTTCCTGTAGCTAAAAAATATCCCCAACAGCATGATGCTGCCACCACCATGCTTCACTGTAGGGATGGCATTGGCCAGGTGATGAGCGGTGCCTGGTTTCCTTCAGACGCTTGCCATTTAGACCAAATAGTTCAATCTTTGTTTCATCAGACCAGATAATTTTGTTTCTCATGGTCTGAGAGTTCTTCGGGTGCCTTTTGTCAAACTCCAGGCGGGCTGCCATGTGCCTTTTACTGAGGAGTGGCTTTTGTCTGGCCACTCTACAATACAGGTCTGATTGGTGCAGTGATAATTGTTCTTTTAGAAGGTCCTCCTCTCTCCACAGAGAAACGCTGGAGCTCTGTCAAAGTGATCATGAGGTTCTTGGTCACCTCTCTGACTAAGGTCCTTTTCCCCGATCTCTCAGTTTTGTCCGGGCAACCCACTCTAGGAAGATTCCTGGTGGTTCCAAACTTCTTCCATTTATGGATGATGGAGGCCACTGTGCTCATTGGGACCTTCAATGCTAAAGAAATGTTTCTGTACCCTTCCTCAGATCTGTGCCTTGATACAATCATGTCTCAGAGGTCTATAGACAACTCCTTGGACTTCATGGCTTTGTTTGTGCTCTGATAAGCACTATTAACTGTGGGGCCTTATATAGAAAGGTGTGTGCCTTTCCAAATCATGTCCAATCAACTGAATTTACCACAGGTGGACTCCAATCAAGTTGTAGAAACATCTCAAGGATGATCAGTGGAAACAGCATGCACCTGAGCTCAATTTTGAGTGTCATAGAAAAGGCTGATACTACACAACAGTCATATGACTATCATCCTACTTTGCTCTGCAACATCAATCCTACATCGGTCCTACATCCATCCAACTTCAATGAACAGGGATCTGACTTTGATGCCCGACAATACCAGGCACTGTGTCTGGTATGAATCTTTAGGAGGAACTCCATGCACAATGTAAAAAAAACAGCATGGGTTCCCCCTCCAAGAGCATTACCAGGCCCTTGGGTCTGGTATGAATTTTCAGGGCAACCCCCTCGCCAAAAAAACGGTGTTGGGTCCCCCCAAAATCCATACCAGACCCTTATCCGAGCACACAGCCTGGCAGGTCAGGAAAGGGGATGGGGACTAGCAAGTGCCACCCCCCCCCCTCCTGAACCGTACCAAGGGCCTGGTATGCTCTTAGAGGGGGAACCCATGCCGGTTATTTATTTAAAATTTGGCGTGTAGTTCCCCCTCAAGATCATCAGAGCACAAGTCGCATGCCAAAGTCGGATCATGCAAGATGGCGATCCGACTTTGATCTGACTTCAGTGATGGTCAATGGGCTGAAGTAGGATCAAAGTCGGACCAAAGTAGTAAATGGAGCATTTTCAAAGTCGGACCGACTTGTGTCAGACCAGTTGAGACGGCTCCCATAGGGTAATATGTATTTTCACACGTCATGAGACATGAGCTCCCAATGTCGGAGCGTTTGTCGTACCAGTGTGAACCAGGCCTTATGTACATGTGATTTTTTTTTTTATATATATAAATTTTCAAAGATTTCAAACCAACTTCTTTCATGTTGTCATTATGGGGTATTGTTTTGTAAAATTTTGAGGAAAATAATGAATTTAATCCATTTTGGAATAAGGCTATACCATAAAATGTGGAAAAAGTGAAGCACTGTGAATACTTTTCAGGAGCACTGTACCTCTGCCTGAAGAATCTTCAGCATTAGGTACACTTGTGTCCGATGCCTGGTTCACCTCTTTATTTTTGTGGTTTCTTCTCGCAGCCCCTATGTTATAGATTGGTCAAATTAAATAACAGTGTCTAGTTAGTTCAGGGGTGGAGCGCTAAAGTTCTGATATTTTAATATAAACATTGGAAAAGTATATATAACATTATTTTTAGTTTTGCCAAGAAAAAGGGTTACAACTGTACAGCTAGCATAAGGCCCCTTTCATACTGAGGCGTTTTTCAGGCACTACAGCGCTAAAAATAGCGCCTGTATAGCACCTGAAAAAAGCGGGTCCTTTCACTCCAGTGTGAAAGCCAGAGGGCCCCCGGAGCTGTGCAATAAAATAATTTTACAAAAATTGTGTGTTTTTTTTATTTACACTTTTACACCTTAGGTTAATGGGTAGGGGTACATCGTACCCCATACTCATTCACATAGGGTGGGGGGTCAGTATCTGGGGGCTCCTGGATTCCAATAAGCCCCCCGCCCGCAGACCCCGACAACCAATGGCCAGGGTTGTCGGGAAGAGGCCCTTGTCCTCATCAACATGGGGACAAGGTGCTTTGGGGTGGGGGGGGCACACGGCCCCCCTTTCCCCAGGGCACCCCCCATGTTAAGGGCACGCGGCCTGGTACGGCTCAGGAGGGGGGGGTGCTCGCTCGTCCCCACCCCCTTTCCTGGCCGGCCGGGCTGCGTGCTCGGATAAGGGTCTGAGATGTATTTGGGGGGGTCCCCCACGCCGTTTTTTCGGCGTAGGGATTCCCTTTAAATCGATGCCAGGTGACGGGGCTAGCGCGGCGGCATTCACTGCCTTCGCTAGTCCCGTCTACCTGCAGTCACGTTCTAAATGAACGGACTTTCCGATCTTGTGTCGGCAAGTCCGTTCATTTCAAAAGTCCCGCGGACTAGCACACAGACCGCGGGATTGTCCGCCGGACTCGCGAGTCCAGCGGACAATTTTAAGTCTGAACTTAAAACTTAGTCCGCCGGACTTTTGGCAGGAAAAAGTCCGCCGGCGCCCACACATGGGCGGATTGTCCCGCGGGAAAGTCCGCTCGTGTGTACGCGGCCTTATGCGGCGTACACACGGTCGGAATTTCCGATGAAAATAGTCCGATGGGAGCTTTTCATCGGATTTTCCAGCCGTGTGTATGCCCAACGGTCTTTTTCTGTCCGAATTTCCGACGGACTTTGGATTGAGAACCTGTTCTCAATTTTTCCGACGGAAAACCTTTCTATCGGATTTTCCGATCGTGTGTAGGCAATTCCGACACGCAAAATTCCGACGCATGCTCGGAAACAATTCGACGCATGCTCGGAAACAATTCGACGCATGCTCGGAAGCATTAAACTTCCCTTTTATAGTGCTGTCGAACGTGTTTTATGCCGCTGTGTTATTGACCGTCGGAATTTGGTGTGACCGTGTGTAGGCAAGACAGTTTGAGCGAAATTCCGTCGGAATTCCGACGGGAAAACCATCAGAGCTTTTTCCGACGAGAATTCCGACCGTGTGTACGCGGCATTGGACATAATTTACTGAGCTTCATTATTAGTAATGACATTGAATCAGTGGGGTTTATTAGGAGATATGATGAATAACTAGATCAGGGAACACAGCTGAAAAGAGAACTTTGCATAGTTATGCCTTGAGGGTAATGACTTTATATTTTCTTTTATCTGGGAATACATGTTAAATTAATAATTCATTAGTCATACTGATTATTTTAGTGATCAGACTCAGTAAATATACATAGAGTGCTGGCCACTGTTTGGATACTGGTTGGGGCACGTAATAGTTTTATTATGTTGACGTTGTAGAATTAAGGCTATAAATAAAATCTAATCAGAATATTAAAGCCTGGTATAGTGCTCATATTTCCAGTAATGACACCATTGGAATGGCATCACCAGCCCTGGCTGTGGATCAGTTCCAGGATATTTGTCAGTTAATCACCAAATTATATGTTATATGAGCCCTGTGTTATGATGTTCTGACAGTGTGACAGGTAACGAGAACCACTCCGAGAAGTTAACAAGGCTTCTTGACAAAATGCAGCATCTTCTGCACTGCAAGGCAGTCTAATCTAATATGGCACTTCTGGCTTGTATTAGGTTAGACCAAGTCGATAGTAATCCGCTTTTTGTCCATTAAAAAAACAGCTTTTTGCAGCCACCTGCAGGCTTAAAAATTGCATTTCTTTTAATTGGTAAATGTGTGTTAGTGATGGAAGCTAAATATGGGACTATAATGCTCTGATCTCCCCCTCCTCCTCTTATTCTTCCAATCTCTTGCCTGTCCCCCTTATTTGCTGCCAACTGGACAGAGAATACATTTCAAGTTGATAACGTCAGCCTACAAAGCTCTTTCAAACCCTGCCCCCTCCAGTCCTAGTCTCACCCATTTCAAGACATTTCCTCACTTTCTAATCACACTTTGGTCTTTGAGACTTCTCGTGTACTTCTGTCATTACGGGATCTCATTTCTGCTTTCAATTTGTCGCTCTCCAAGCCAAAAACCCACCCATGAAGTATAAGTTTAGGGAAAACTTTTTTTGTTTAGTTGTTGATGGGGGGGGCTCTGTTGGGGCCTTGCTTTTTCTAATGGCGGCAACTGTTTCTCTAGACAGGAAGTGAGGGAAAAACCTCCAACAGCGGCACAGACAAAATAAAAATATTTTATTTCAGTAGAGTACAGGAAGGCTAGAACCCTACTAGCTTTTAATTGTTGCCTGTATCATTGTTGCAGATTTTCCTTACTCATTGTCTATTAAAACCACTGTCATTGTGACAGAAAGTAAGGTAAATCTAAAGGAGCCCAGATAGCAGTAAAAACAAAGTTCTGACCATTTCCCATGCTATCCATTATCGTTAAGGCGATTAAAACTGCATTAGTGCACTCGCAAAAACACACGTGATACTTTTTTTATTTAAACTAAGTTACATTTTTGAGACACGGGTGTTTACCCTCTTTTCTAAGGTACTGTACTGCATAGACCTTAAAAAAAGAGGGTAGACACCCCGAAGGTTTTACATTAAAAATGTAGCTTTCTGAATTGTAAAGAAGAGTCAATTCTTAGACCTTGGGGTTATGCTCTACCTCAAGGTATTTGGAAACTGGCAAATAGCAAAGTTTGACTCTGACTCTTACCTGCATAACCTCATCCATTCCCAGCATTGAACAATATATCAATTATTGTGTGTAAATAATAAAAACTTTGTGATGAAAATAGTTGTCAGCAGGGTCCTTCTACCGCTATTGAGAGAAGTGAAGAATGTGAACTTTTTGATGACTCAACAATGTGATCTTGTAATCAGTTTTTGGCTTTCCAGTCTGGCTGCTTAACATCTGAGTTCCAGCCTCACGGTTACCTGCACGATTCCCTGGATTCGTTCTTGGAACTCTTTGGATTCCCTGGATCGTTTTGAAAATCTGCTGATTGGGCTATCCTCTCTTGATTGACTCGTTGTCGCTGACATTCAAGTCCACTATTTCCAGTAAGAGTGTATACCCCTTATCTTGGGTGGAGGATACACAATCCCTGATGCTCTACATGCCTGCTGAGGCCTTTGTACCCCACTTCTGAGCAACAACTTTTCGTGGTGGACTCCATATATGTTTACCATAGGATTGTTTCACCTTTGGGACTTTCTCACCAGTGTGTCTACTCATTATATAAATGTTCTGTTTTATATTCATTATATTTGGGATTGATTTTTATCACAAAGTTTTTATTATTTACACACAATACTTGATATATTGTTCAATGTTTATTGTTTTATATTTTTAGCGCTACATTTTCACTGATCTTTTGCATTGCATTTTTGGCACATTCTTATGTAGCAGCTGTTGATTTTTCTTCACTAATTGAGTTAGCAAAGTAATATACCCTATCCACGTTCCCAGCATTACCTCTGTTTTTTGCTAATGTCTATAGATGATGGTCCTGATAATTTTGTCTGAGACTGTGTTTTCTACTTTAAAACACAATATAAAGATTTAAAACCGTGTTTGACTGCTAAGACTCAGTGCTCCAGAGCAGCTGCAGTTATCCTTATCAGTTCCTATGGATTTTACTATTCCTAGAGGTACCATGGTGTGAAGAATGGGGACTGGTCTGTAGGCTGCTACTAGCAGCATAGCACTCACCAGTTAGCTGGTGGGTGCTATATAGAACCAGGACCATGGTCTACTGTGGCAGAGCCCAGTCCCTGAAGACCCAGCAGGGCATGTCTGACCTGCAGAGGTGAAGATTGAGCCATTACACTCTGCAACATTGAAGGTACAGTGCCCCTTTCTGGGGTTCGTAGTGCTGGTCGTTACCCTGGAGGCTTTAAAGAACTCAGCAGCAACAATTATTCTCACTATGTGTGGGAACTGCAGGGAGCTGTCAGCTAGAGCTCAGAGCAATTTTGCTTACCCTTCAGCACTGGACCCCCCACCTCTGGGGATTGCCATCCCAATCTGACAATGCCAGTAGCATACACAAATCATCAAGGTGGAACAATGAGTCAGGCAGGTCTTAGAGAAGAGGAGCTCATTCTGACTTGAGCATAATTACATGTTTCAGTCTTGTTCGTGGTGCATATTTCAAGAGAGGAAAATTGGCAAGGGGACCTAAGCCACAACTGGCTGGATCCCATAGATCAGTCTCTGCGCCTGGAGATTTTTCACTTAGTCTGTCTCTGGTGAAGGATACCTGATGTAGACGTACTGGCATCCAGACTCAACAAAAAACTGGACAAATTTGTATGCAGGGATCCTTGGGCCGCTTGAGAGGATGCTCTAGTCACTCTGGAATCCGTTCAACCTGATTTATGCATCCCCTCTCTCAAAATTCTGCCTCTTGTGCTTCAGAGAATAGAAATAGAGAAGGCAAATTGGTGATCCTCAATGCACCAAATTGACTCAGGAGGGACATTCCTAGCAGACCCTACTGAATCTTCCAGTTCTTCTTTCTCAAGGTCCCTTGTTCCATTCTGCTTCATGGTTTCTGGCTTTGATGACTTAGTTGTTGATGCCCAAGTCCTGAGGCATAGGGGTCTCTCGGACACTGTGATTCTCACCTTGCTAAGTGGCTAGAAAGCCCATAAGGTTTACCATTGCACAAGGAAAGCATACCTTGCTTGGTGCAAGAAGGGGGAGTCTCATCCCAGGAAGATTCCATGGCATGGGTTTTCAGCCAGGATTGGATAAGTCAGGATCAGGTTTCTGCCTTGGTGGTGCTCTTTCAGGGACTGCAAGCATCCCAATTCTTTGGTCAGATTTTTTTTTTACAAGGAGTATCTCACATTGCACCACCTACATTGACCATTTTGTTGGTCCTTCAGAAGCCACCATTTAGGCCTATTAGGGACATTCTCTCTCCCTTCTTTCCTGCCAGGTTGCCTTTGTTATGGTGATAACTTCAAACAGGAGAGCACCTGAGCTTGTAGCCTTATCCTATAAGGAACCGTTCCTTGTTCTTCACAAAGACAAGCTTGTCCTCATAACTCCTTTCTCCCTAAGGTGGTCTCAGCATTTCATTTAAACCAGAACATATTGTTGCCTTCCTTTTGTCCAGCTCTTAAACTCCTAAATGTAAGTAGGGCTGTATGAGTCTATTCACAGCTTCAATGTGTCATTCTGATGCTCTGTGTTACCTGAGGGTTCCCAAAAGGGACAGACTGCCTCTAGACTCACAATTGCTGACTGAATTTGCTAAATCATTACTCAGGCGTACAACCTGAAGGGGAAGTTTCTCCCTTTCCTGTGAAGGCTCACTCCACAGAAGTGTTGGTGCTTCAAGTCTCGGCTTCCCAGGTCTGTAAGGCTGCTATTTGGTATTCGGCACATAGATTTGCCAAATTTTCCGATGTGGATGCTCAGTCCTTGGCAGACAATGGCCCTGGTAGGAAGGTTCTCCAAGCAGCATTGTGAGGGCTTGCTCTGTTTACTCCTCTTTTTTCATTGGTAAGAAGTTGGTTGTTGGTGGGCCTGTTAACCTCTGTTTGCTGTTGCCTGTCCCTCATGCAATTGCTTTTGGACATCCCAATGGTCTAAAAAATAACTCTCCTGTGTCCTGTGATGTATTATTAAGAAAATGGGATTTTTACTTACCTGCAAAGTCCCTTTCTTGGAGTACATCACAGGACACAAGTCGCTCCCCTCTTGTTTCACCCTGACATTAATTTCAGCCAAACTGAGGCAATGCTGGGAGTGGGAAGGGTTAGGCGTGGCTGAGTCAAGCTTTGCCAGGGTCCAATCATCTGGAGGTGGAGCATAAGCCAATGGTATAAGAATTAACTGTGTTATGTACTTATTTATATGTGTCACTATTAAAACCATATTGTTTCTAACAGTTACACTATGCAGCATCGTGGGGATGGTGATATTATTTAAATCAATAATACTATTATTAATAATAATCCAACAAAATTCATGTGGATTGAAAACAAAATGTTTGTTAAAATGTCTCCTACCTACAGGTTCCTATGAGCAGAGAATGCACACGTGAAGTCATGAAACTGTTGTACTGTCCATTGTGTCGGGGCCATGCTAATACAAAGCTGTGCGATAACTACTGCTGGAATGTCATCCAGGGATGCCTGGCTAATCAGGCAGATTTGGACTCTGAATGGAGAAATCTGATTGGTGAGTAGGGGGAAAGATTTTTCATTCACAAATGGAGTTAAGCTCTTACCATTGGGCATCAATGCTTTCTGAATGTCAGACCCAAAGTGAAATGAGGAATCCTGACATTTCTCTGACTTCTGTTTGCTCCAGGTATCTGACTCAAAAAGTGTTGAAGCCGGATACATCCAGGCAATTAGTATGTTCAGTAGACTCAAAATGGCAGCACCTTATACCGTATATTTATCATGGTAGGAATACTCTAATAAAACATTACAGGGCAAATACAATCATTTTATTTTGGGTGGTAGGGTATCCAGAATTTTGGAAAGACTCTTATAAAGTACAGGGATGCTAATTATGTTGCTAAACATATAGATAGGTGTTCCCTCTAGTGGCTACATATATTTATATGGAATATCAGTAATGAAAATGTTTCCAAAAAGAATGTCAAGATATCAAAAAGATGTTAAATATGTGTCTCAGATTAGATAATTAATGGCAAAACAAAATGTTCACAGGACATTAGGCAGTTGTGGACATTTGGCATGCCACATAGGTAAAAAAAAATGCACTGTCCTTCTGCCATACTTCCATGTCTGTTGCATATGATGTCTGGTAAAAAAAAAAAAAAAAAATTGACAAGTTTAAAAAAAAAAAAATAATAATCAAAT
Source organism: Lithobates sylvaticus (assembly GCA_028564925.1). Lineage (NCBI taxonomy): Eukaryota > Metazoa > Chordata > Amphibia > Anura > Ranidae > Lithobates > Lithobates sylvaticus. The sequence goes on from CM053028.1 coordinate 436,780,417, forward strand.
GTTTAGTCCCTAATTAATACCTTCTTTTACTTCTCCTTTTTAACTTTTTTTTGTCCTGCTGATTTGTTTTTGTTTATTTCTTTTTTTTTTCTTGTCTTGTTTTTCTTGTTTAAAAATTATTTTTATTTATTTATTTTTTTTGTATCACTAATTTGAAAAAAAGCATTTACTTAATCTGTAATGACAATAACATTTTATTACAAACTTTGCAATGTTTTGTACCAGAAACGTAATTTTAGTATAACAAGACACATTTTAGAATAACATGTATACTTTTTATCTACAGTAACACTGATCAAAGTACAAAAGGGATTTATTTTGGTTTTATGTTTTTATCTATGGATTGCATAAAAAAATAGAAAAATGTTTGCAAGACAATATTACAAAAAAGTCTTGTTTTTTTCTGAAAACCTGATCTATGTATTACTTTGTTATCATAACGGTAAAGTTATTGGCAAAAAAACTGCTCATAGTAGAAATGTCAAATTTTCTCAGGTCAATAGGGTGTGTGCAGGGGTGAGAGCTGAGATGGTTAAAGTACAACTCCAACCAAAACCAGAGCTTTGGACAACAAAATTTAGGTCTGATGACATTAGCCTCAGTTCATATGACATTAATTATACACATATAAGCCATAAAATGATTATCTCTTCTTGTGGTTTTCAGAGTCTTTATTGCTAGTTGCGGGCAAGTTTAATGGAGCTGCTGGAGTGGAGTACATTGTAGGAACCATCCATACAAAGATTTCTGATGCTATAACCTACATGCAGGAGAACAAGGATTTAATAACCAACAAGGTATTTTCAGGCAATATCCATTGAGATTGCATTAGACATCATATTTAAAAAAAAATCACTGGAGATGCTGTACAATATATGCAATTTTAGTGGCCAGGAAAATGGAAACCCTTGAAACACAAATGTGTCAGTCCAATAGTATACCCACACAGGGGAAGTGTACCGCAGTCTACCTTGGGGGTCTATATCCAGATTGAAGCATCATATCATCAGCCGTACGTCACCACTATCTATCTAGCTGATCGTTCTACTCTTTGGTAGATTATCCGGTGACGGCAGCTGTTACATTTTTAATCTATTCCATAGCGCAGAATTGATTCTCACATTATAAAACCATAGAATCCATCAGCCATGTTAATACATGTATATTGCTTTACAGTTTTAGTGGATAATAAGTTTTCTATATACTCTGACTTAACATCAAGAGTCTCTTTCATTTCTGCAGTTGTTTAAAAGTTGTGGAAACCCCAAAAAGGGTGGCAAGACTTCCAAAACAGAGGAGAGACGGAGAAAGGGAAAGGCTGCCCAGGAAGATAAATCTACAGTGCCCAGCATGGAGAACCTGGTGAGTGATGAAGGCAGGAGTGCCAGACATATTCACAATACATTCTTATGTCTTAAAATGACCCAGGGTCAGGTCTGGACTGGCCATAGGGCACACCGGGCATTTGCCTGGTGTGCTGGGGTCGCAGAGCTGACTAATGCAGGGGTCCCCAACCCCCGGGCTAGGAACCGGTACAGGTCCATGGCCTGTTGATGACCGGGCCGCACATCTTCACTCCTGGCTCCTTAACTTGGTCAACTATATAAAGGGAGTACGTTGAAGTCATTTGCGGAGTTGAGGAGCGAGTACGGTATCCCAAGCCACTCATTCTACCGATACCTTCAAATTAGACACGCCTTGAAGGCCCATTTTAAAACACAAATAGTGGAATGGTGTAAAGCACCCCTTATACAAAAAATTGTTAAGACAGGATCTTCCAAGGGCTTAATATCGGAGATATATGAATAGATATGTAGTAAAATCATTACTGGGGAAAGACTGGCCAAAAAATAAAAATAGATGGGAAGAGGATTTGGGGGAAAAAATAACAGCAGAACAGTGGAGAGGGATACTGGAATTAAGCTCCCAGGTGTCAGTCTCTCCCTCACAGAAAATGTCACAACTATTTTTGATACATAGAGTTTATTACACTCCAAAGAAGCTCTTCCGGTATGGATATAGAGTTGATGATAACTGCCCAAAGAGTCAAGGAACAGGTGATTTGATTCACATGATGTGGAGGTGCCCAAAGCTATTCTGGTACTGGACAGAGATACTGGAGGATATTAACCGTACCTTTGGGCTTAAGTTGGATTTGGATGGTACTATATGTTTGCTGGGGAAAATAGAGGGAAACAGTGTGTCTGTAAACAGTAAAACGGCAGTAATAAGATGTTTATTCCAAGCACGAAAGATAATAGCCCAGAACTGGCAATCAGTGAGGCCCCCTGACATCAGAAGAATGGACCAAAGTGATGGATGCTACAATATGGAGGGGAAAAAGTGGTATTTATTAGACGTAGAAACCTGGACAAATTCTTAAAGCGGAAGTAAACCCTCCTATCATTTTCAGCCAAGGAAGCTGCCATCTTGGTCTCTGTCTAATCTTCAACTGCCATGATGCTGCACATGTGATCAGTTATGACACCAGCCATTGGATGGTTCGACAGTTTGGTTGAGAGCACAACCAATGTGACAGCTAGCATTCTGCGGCATGCCGGGAACATAACTTTTTTTTGAAGCTGTTAAATCGATGGGTTTACTTCCGCTTTAAAGATGTGGAAGCCCTGGTTAGATAAAATGGGGTGCAGTCAATAAAAGGGAGTAACCAGGTAGTAGAGATCGTACCTAAAGAGTAGGTGGATATGACTGGGAAAATGAGGAGGGAGAAGAAAGGATAGGGGGAAGCGGAAAGTAAGAAAGAGAATAGAGAGAAATAAGAACACATAATCTCTTTGTGTATGATACAAACGGACACGGTGCACGGATGGGAGTGGTTACACTTTATCACAAGGAAGGTTAGGGGGAGGGGAAGGGATGGAGGGGTCACAAAAGGTTAGAGAATTGATAGAGGGGTCGGAATGGAGGTATTGGTAGCACCGTTGTCTAATTTTTTATTTTGATCCTGGTAAAGGAAGTAAAGATGAATGGTGTATAATAATGTATTGAACACACATACGGTTTTAGGTGCCTCTTGGCTGGCAGTATATGTTTTTGTAAAAATATATAAAAAATTGTAAAAATTATAAATATAAAACCGATTAAAGCAAGCTGAAAACTGTATGGTTTACATCACTTTCCACATGGAACATGTTAAATCTGAGTTCTTCCATTTATATACTGTACTGTCATTAGATCAATGATTTTGTATCATTCCACCATGCTCCTTTACCCTATGAATCTAATCTTATTTATTTTTGTAGGTATTGGATGTAAAAGCGACACTCAGTGACATTCAGGATTACTGGATATCATTACCAAATTTATTCTGCAATGAAAAGACTATTGCTGGTCAAGGCAATGAAGACAAGTGCTGGAATGGAATGGCCCGAGCTAGGTAATTCATTCTGTCTAGCAGCTCTAAAAAGTCATCTTGGCACACGACATGTTCAGGAAACCTAAATAACTTGACTGAGGGTCCATCCACATAGAGCGATATACATTTATAACATTATGCAGTGTTCCACCTCAACCAAATGTTTCAATGCTCCAGCTGTGGGGCTGGAAAGTCGTTGGTGGCCCACATACACACCAATTATTAAATTATATCTATACTGAAAGGGTTCAAGTACAGCCGAAGTCTCCTGTATGACAGCCTTAACAGGTCCAAAATCCAGGTACTATGTGATGTACAAGCCTCCTAAAGTAAAAAAAAAACAGACTGAGCCAAATCCTCCTTTATTTGTGTCTCACATGCCTCCCCTCCCAGATGATGCAGCTAACAGTAGAATGGTTTTAGCAAATGATGCAGTGCTATCATTCTAGAACAGTGGTCGCCAACCTTTCGGACCACTAACATAAATTTTACATGCCGTATACACACAATGCTCCGGGTCTCTGCCCCTCTTCCTCACCCCTACACTCTGCACCACACTGCTGCCTTGCACAGATTCATCATTGGATCTCACCTCCTTATCCATCCATGTGCTCAAGCTCTGTGCTTCCTCCCACAGTCTATGATTAGCGCTGCCATTGGAAGTCCCCTCAATCTTCACCTCCCCCTCTCTACACTACTCCCGGCGACTCCCTCTGAGTTCGCTGGAACTACAGAGGAGGCATCTGGGTATCAATGTGCGCTGACCATATTGACTGTCAGTGCACATTGAGAACAACTCTGGAAACAACATTGGTTGGTATGCATCAGCCACAGTGTTGACTTGCAGCAAAAGTGTCTTGTGGACCATCAGTGGTCCATGGACCACTGGTTGGCAACCGCTGCTCTATAAAAGAAGTGGGCAGAACTAGGTGTGGCTAGGTGCTGAATGACAGGTTACAGGGTTGTGCATCGGCAATATTTTTTCACCCCACTGTAGTGCAAGCAGGCACATGAGAATGGCAACATTGCTCTTAATTCAGGAGCAGTGCAACAGTGTTGTCACTCCATCATAGGGAGCTGCATGAGGAGGAATTCACAGGCAGGTTCAATAAGTATTTGTGATACTTTGCAGGGGGGCTAAGAGAAAACTGGAAGTGCAGAAGCACTTACACTTAAGTCTGTAGCAATTAATGGATCAAACATGTGTGCTGTGTATTGGTAAAATTGTTTGGTATTACTGATATTTATAGTGATAAGTTGTGTTTTGCTTTAGGTACATGCCAGAACGGATGGGCAGTGGCCTTGCCAACCAAATAAATAACCCTGAGATTGACGTAGATATTACCAAGCCTGATATGACCATCCGTCAGCAGATCATGCAGCTGAAAATCATGACAAATCGTCTCCGCAATGCCTACAATGGAAATGATGTGGACTTTCAGGACACAAGTAAGTAGAAATTCTCAAATGACAGTCCATATTTTAGGTGGTAGTTAGTAAAATGTGCTTTAGATTTCTCAGTACTGACGGTTAAACTTACACATCAGTTACTGTTAGCTGTTCAGTGTCTGCAATTGTCTGTCCCGATGCTTGCACTAAGAAGCTGATGTTGGTTTGAGGCTTTCAGAGTAGTTGTAAGTGAACCTGACTTGGCCTAAACTGTCAGTAACTACAGTGCTGAATTGCAGATACCTTGTGGTCCTTGCAAGTATCTGTGTTTTGTCTTTAAATCAATCACTGGGGTTAATTTACTAAAAGCTAATTGCCTGTGCACTTTGCAAGTTCAGTTGCACTCATTTTTACACAACTTAGTGAATGTAGTGAAGCTCTGCTGATTTCTATCATCCAATCATGTGCAAGGAAAATGTCACCCAGACATTTAACAAATCTTAGTGGCAGCATCTCAAAGATGCAGATAATTAAACAGCAGACAACAATTTTACTTTGACTGCCAGAACTTCGGTGGGCATTAGAGGCTTTGGTCTCCAACAAATGAATGTCAGGGTCTGGCACTAAGTGAAACATACTCATAGGAGAAGAGAGCAGAGTGAACAGAGGCATAACCTTATCCAGGGCTGGGACAAGGAAGGAAGGGGCGCTGTGTTGAAGGTGGTGGGGGCACTCTGGTGATCTGGCTGCTTGTCCCACTTCTTACTGACAGGAGTGACTGCAGCATCACTCCTGTCAAAAGGAGCAGTGGCAGATAGCTGCTGCTGCTGGAGAGAGGATTTGGTTTCTCCTCCCTCCAGCCTGCAGGGGCAGAGTAGAGCAACAACAAAGACTGAGAACTCATCTCTGTCTCAGTGTGGCGCTACTCAGGATTGAGGGCATACTGCCCTTCTTCCTCGCTCACCTTGTCATGTGACATATCACTTAACCGGAGAGGGGAAAAAGAAGCAGCCTTTATTGCAGGTGGTATTTGTGATCTGTGAGTACAAGAGGGGGGAACAACTCAGCCCGGGCCTCTCGCCTCCTCAGACTCCCCCTCGCCTCCTCAGACTCCCCCTCGCCTCCTCAGACTCCCCCTCGCCTCCTCAGACTCCCCCTCGCCTCCTCAGACCCCCTTAGCCTCCACTCTCTCACCTGCTATCCTGCAGCGCACAAAAACACACAGCCCTTTTGCAGTTGTGCAATGATGCCATTCATTCTTAATGGCACTTCCATGCACCGTGCTTTTGCACTTATTACTTCCTCCCACAGCTTAGCGCTGCCATTGGAAGTCCCCTCAATCTTCACCTCCCCCTCTCTACACTACTCCCGGCGACTCCCTCTGAGTTCACAGAAGCTGGAACTACAGAGGAGGCATCTGGGTATCAATGTGCGCTGACAGTATTGACTGTCAGTACATGTTAACAAAGTGCATTTTTAACAATAAATTCTTTATGTGCAGTGTGACTTTTAAAAAAGTTATTTTTGTGCATTTTTTACTTCAAGTGACACCACTGACACAGGGGCATTTTTTTCCTTTCAGTGACACAACTGACACAGGGACATTTTTTTCCTTTCAGTGACACCATCGACACAGGGGCATTTTTTTTCCAGTTATAACACAGGGGCATCTTTTACTTCCAATGCCACCACTGACATAGGGACATTTTTTTCTTCCAGTCATACCACCAACACAGGGGCATTTTTTTCCTTCCAGTGACACCACCGACACAGGGAAATTTTTGTTTTCTTCCCCACTGTTAGCCCCATATTTGTGCATTGATTTTAATGCTTCAGTTTTTTCTGCTGCAGTGTATCATAACTATTGATACTATTTCAGCACATGCCACAAACATTGCATAGATTTTACGTCACATTGCCTCTATTAGCCCGGCCCCCTCCACCTGGGGGGGCGTGCAGTTTGCCATCTTTGCCCTAGATGCCAGATGACCTTCTCTCGGCACTGATCCCATTAGTCTGCTGCTGTTTTATTTTTTTTGTCTAATCAGCAGGCTTGGGTAGTAAAGAGGACATTGCATTTCTTAACCGTGCGTGGAGAGATCCACCTGCTGTGTAGTGTAAGTGAACTGTGTAAATCTCAGGAATGGATGGACAGAATTACAAATCCATTGGCTGGTAAACAGCTCTCATACTGTATATGTATCTCATCCATGTATTTGCCTGTAATTGTATTGGGCCAAGTTGTATTGTATGTTTGTATCCGCTAACAATCACTATTGTATTTAGGTGATGACATCAGCGGATCAGGAAGTGGAGACGGCTGCACTGACAGCGCCTGCGTCAAAACATCGTCAGGAGATACTTCTGTAGTGCACACACAGACACATATCATTCACAATTCCAAATCCTCAGAAGAGACAGGGAACAGCGCTTACCTTCTCTCATGGAGCCGCCTTCTGCTTGCCGTGGCTTTGCTTGTGGCATTTTCTGCCCGATGGTAACGTCTGTGAATTTTCGTATAAAAGGGAATGCTGTTTACTTCACCCTGTCCAAATAAACTTGACCTTCTCAGTTTGGATGTAGATGACAATGGAAAGGGAGCGAGTGCTGGAGATTAGGCCTCTATAACACTGTGTTCTTCTACAGGCTCACAATGTCTCCATACCTGTACATTTTTTGTAATTGTGTGTATTTTATTTTCAGATACAGATAAACCTTATTGGGCTGTTTTTTTTATTCTTTGATTGATAGCACAATATTGTTATAAGTGGCATAAAGCCTCACTAATACCGTGTCTCTTTTCTAAGATTACAAAATAAAATACATGGAAAAATGTAAAATATTTATTAGTGCAACTACACACATTTCTCTGCCTATAGAACTGACAGATTCAGAGAAGCATTGTATGCACTTTTCTTTATGTTTCTATATAAAGAAGGTTTCTCTTTATTTCTGTCACCAGGCATGATTTTGTGGAGAGGCATCTTGTCACCACAGATTTTGTTTAGTCTATTTAAGGAGTTGTCCTAGTACAAGAGGTTAATAGACTGTACATAGGAGCTTTGAGGAAACGGAAAAGAGTGCTTGCTTACTTATTCAGTATTGAAGTCATCTGCATCACAAAACTGTAAACACAGACTGAGAGCTGGTTCCTTGGGAAGAGAGCTCTGCCCTGCTTCTCACTTGCTATTGACTAGTGCTTAATAAGCCTCAGCCAATGATCTGCCGACTGTTCCCCCCCTCCCTATGCTGCAGCCAATCATCTTCAGACTCATCCTCTCCTTCCACTGCAATGAGTGACCTGAAGACTCCTCCCCTCCCTCTGCTGCAGCCAATGATCTGCAGATTCCTCCCCTCCCTCTACTGCAATGAGTGACCTGAAGACTCCTCCCCTCCCTCTGCTGAAGCCAGTGATCTGCAGACTTCTCCCTTCCCTCTTCTGCAGCAAGTGACCTGAAGACTCCTCCCCTTCCTCTGCTGCAGCCAATGATCTGCAGACTCCTCCCCTCCCTCCACTGCAGCCATTGATCTGCAGACTCCTTCACTGCAGCCAATGATCTGCAGACTTCTTCCCTCCTGCTGCAGCCAACGATTTGCACACTTCTCCTCGCTCTCCGCTGTAGCCAATAATCTTCAGACTCCTCTCCTCCCTCTGCTGCAGCCAATGATCTGCTCACTTCTCCCCTCTCTCTGCTGTAGCCAGTAATTTGCAGACTCATTTTCTCCCCCTAATGCAGCCAATGATCTTCAGACTCCTCCCCTTCCGATGCTACAGCCAACTATCTGCAAGCTTCTCACCTTGTTCTGCTGCAGCCAATCATCTTCAGACTCATGCCCTCCCTCTGCTGCAGCCAACAGTCTACAGACTTCCCTATTTCCTCCACTGCAGCCAATGATCTGCAGAGTTCTCTCCCTCTGCTGTAGCCAATAATCTGCTGACTTCTCCCCTCCTCCTGCTGCAACCAATGATCTACAGATTTTTCCTTTCCCTCTGCTGTAGCCAATGATCTACAGACTCTTCCCCTCCCTTCGCTACAGAAAATTATTTGCAGACTTACTCTCCGCTGCAGCTAATGATCCGCAGACTCCTCCCCTTCCTCTGCTGCAGCCAATGATCTGCAAAACCCTCCCCTCCTTCTCCTGCTGTGTTAGTTTGTATCATTCTTAGAGACAGGACTGACGAGATTGACAAGGGCAACTCAGGGGAGGCAATGTAAAACTTATTTTGCTACTACTACTGAGAAATCACAGCTTTACTTACTTACAATATTAACTAATTCATAGAGTCACTGTACAAACCTTTATTCGTTTTATGGTGCAAGTAGAACTATCGGCAAAAAAGAAAAATACATATAATTTATCAATAGCATTATCACAGCAGTTTTTGTTATTCTGAGTCCCCATTGAGGGCTCGTTTGTGGGGCCCTCTGAAGAGCGATCCATGTGTGGGTCGCTTTAAAGTGGGCATTTGACAGGCAGTGAGGAGGCATTATATGGTTTCCTCACCGCCTGATTTAACCCTGTAATAATGCAACTGCATGCATTGCACATGGTCGCAGCGCAGCCCCAATGAACTCAATGGGTGAGTTTGTCGAGTGGTGCAGGTCAAGTTAAAAATGCCACGGCTGCGAAGGAAAGTGCCATGGCATGTGTACAGCCCTGCCTGGCTGTACCGGGCGGCTCAGCCATCCATTTTTTACTGCCCCACAGTGGCTGTCTGAAAGAGCCCAAACATTGTTTAATTGCCTGTTGACCTTGCCAGAAGATCCAATATTTTTCTACTTTCTGTAACAGGCCAGGTTGTCCAGTGGCAGTTACAGTGTTGGGGGAAATCATATTACACTGGCAGGGGTGTTTACAACAGTAAACTTTTTTCTTATGGTTAAACCCTTTTTCCAAAAATAGAATCCCCCTGAGGAAGCCATGTGACCTGTGATGAAACGCGTAGTAGGAAGGGCTTGGATGATGTCACAGTGCTCAATATTACATGGCAGCTGTTGCTGTAACTGCTTAAAAAGTTTTATCTAGAATTTATTTTATTTGTCTTTTACTTTAAGTCCACTGAAAACAATCTAAGACCATCCTGTCCATAAGGAGACAACACTGCTGTGTAATTTTACTGCAACGCAAACAGTGTTGTCAACCCATGTCAGGAAGTGGAACAAAAATTGACAGAATCAACAAGTAGCAAAACAGGGGAGACTGCTTAATTTTGCCCATAGTTCTGCTTGAAGTACATTAGTAAAATTGACTTTGCTGGGTACAAGACATAAGCAGCTAACGATATGCACACTTTTTGTTATCTGGTGACATGGGGGTTACCAATATTTGCTGCATTCTGTTGCTAAACTGGGTTCATTTGGAACATTTTGTATTAACAGATCTGGAGAAATGTAGGGATTTCTCTGGTCTAGGACCAACGTGTAAATTTGCTTGTTGACATAAAATTTATTTTGTGATTTGTTTCTAATTTAACCAAACATATCACTGAGTCAAACTATCGAAATAAAAATGTAATATAATCTTAATAAACAGGCATTTTTATGCTTTACAAATAGCTAGTATATCTGTCTTCACGTTTGTCATTGACCTTTCTTTGGGAAAAGCAGCTTGCAGTCAGAAGTTTTGACACATTCTACTGGAATTTGCTGGCCAACTATTGTACCCACACTTCTAGTCGGACCCCAGACAAAACATAGGGGGCCCAAAAAAACTGCCAGCCGTGCGTGATTAAAATAGCGCAGCCTGCAACATTTTTGCTAATGCGACAGATTAACAATGATTCATAAGGCATGCCCTTGTGGAATGTGACATGTGCTGCAGAACAATGAAATTCCTATTTGTGACATATTGCAGAAATATCGCAATGTGTACGACATATAGTTATAAGAATTGTATATTTTTGGGGCACATAGAATAAGCGCTATAGTAGGGGATGCAGGATTCCTTATAAACTATGGTGCCAGCAACATAATATATAATTTGTCAACTTGTTTTTGCGCATAATTTTCCTATCAGTTTCCCACTCTGCACCACAAATAGTTTAAGGCACAGTTTCTACAGTTTGGATAAAACAATTGTTTCACTGTTCATGCGTATATAGAAGTACGATTTCTTGGTTATTTGTATAAAATAAGGCCTGACGAAATGAGTCAACATCTTGAACCCCCAAAATAGATTCTGCTAGCCAGCAAAAGGTATTGCCTACATTTTTACTTTCCCGATTAACACTTGGGGGGGTTCTAGAGTATCTGGTGCAGCTGTGCATAGTGACCAATCAGCTTCTAACTTCAGCTTGTTCAATTAACCACTTTCAGACCGACCAATTTGCAGCCAAAGGACCAGGCCCCTTTTTGCGATTCGGCACTGCGTCGCTTTAACTGACAATTGCGCGGTCGTGCGACGTGGCTCCCAAACAAAATTGACGTCCTTTTTTTCCCACAAATAGAGCTTTCTTTTGGTGGTACTTGATTGCCCCTGCGGTTTTTATTTTTTGCGCTATAAACAAAAAAGAGCGACAATTTTGAAAAAAAACACATTATTTTTTGCTATAATAAATATCCCCCAAAAATATATAAAAAATATTTTTTTTCCCTCAGTTTAGGCCGATACGTATTCTTCTACATATTTTTGGTAAAAAAAATTGCAATAAGCGATTGATTGGTTTGCGCAGAAGTTACAGCGTTTACAAGATGGGGGATAGTTTTATAGCATTTTTATTAATAATTTTTTTTTATTAGTAATGGCGGCGATCAGCGATTTTTATTGTGACTGCGACATTATGGCGGACACATCGGACATTTTTGACACATTTTTGGGACCATTGTCATTTATACAGCAATCAATGCTATTTAAATGCATTGATTCCTGTATAAATTACACTGGCAGTGAAGGGGTTAAACACAAGGGGCAGTGTAGGGGTTAAGTATGCCTAGGGGTGTGTTTCTTACTGTGGGGGGGCGTGGCTGTCTGCTAGTGAATGCTGATCTCTGCTCCAATCACAGGGAGCAGAGATCGGCGTCACTAGTTGCTAGGCAGAACGGGGAGATGCTGTCTATTTCCGCATCTCCCCGTTCTGCCTTCCCGTGAGACGATCGCGGGTGTCCCCACGGCGATCGAGTCCGCGGGACATGCGACCGGCCTCACGGGGGTCCTGACCGGTGTGGGAGCGCGCCGCTCCCGGCGCGCTCCCGATGCCACGGATGGAATTAAGGAGGGACTTATATATACGCCCTCCTGCCTGTCCATGCCATTCTGCCGACGTATAAGATCGTGCACCAGTCGGGAACCGGTTAAAGGATACGTTCACCTTTAAAAATTAAATAAAATGCACATCTTTTTGCAGGTAAAAAAAAAAGTGCATTTTCTTTTTATAAGGAGACTGCAAAGCATTGCATCCGTGATCTGCAATCTGAGGCTCCTGCTGACCTCATATGGGCAGGCAGTTACTAAATGACAGGAAGGATCAATAAACAACCAAGAGCTCTCATCAGCGCCCTGGTAGTTCACTGAGAACTACAAGCCGTCAGCCACAATGGTTGACAGTAGTTGTAGTTCTCCCATTAACAGAAAAATAATCTGTAAAATAATGTGGGCGGAGCAACGCCTGGCTGTGTTTTTTTAAAATTGTGACAACAGGTGAAGGAAGAAGATCCCTTGCCCGCTGTCACAACAGGGATTTGCCGAGGGTAGGGGGTAAAGGGTCGATCACAGCAGCCTTTTACCATGTGATCAGCTGTGTCAATCACAGCTGATCACATGTAAACAAACTTGCCGGTTATCTGCATTCTTTTCCTTAAGTGATGTTGCAACATGAGGAGAGGAGAGCCGGGAACCCGCAATTCTGACAGGGCACATTTACACCGATAATCAGGGATAATCAGGGCACTGATCCGGGCACAGAGCCCCATCAATGCTGCCTATCAGTGGTCGTCTATCAAGTGCAGGCTTTCACTGCAGCCTCATCAGCGCACATCAGTTAAGGAGAAAAATGACTTATTTGCAATTTCTATTTGGGTACTATATGGGTACAATGTTGCATTATCACCCAATTGTCACTGAAAGTGTGTCAGTGCTGAAAGCTGAATATTGGCCTGGGCAGGAAAGGGGTGAAAGTGCCCAGTATTTAAGGCCCCTTTCACACTTAAACGACTTGTCCCATGATTTGGGACTGCAAAGTAGCATGACAAGTCGTTCCCCATGATTTCCAATGACAGCCATTCATATTAGTACGACTCCAAGTAGTTCCGACTTCAAAGTAGTCCCTGCAATACTTTGGTCCGATTTTGATGCCACTTACACAGGCATTCCTTGAAATCGCGGCAAAAATCATGTGGCTTTGGAGTCGCACAAGTGTGAAAGGGGCCTAAGTGGTTAAACCTGGGTGCTGATTGGTTACTATGCACAGCTGCACCAGATTCTATGTGCTCCAATTTTGAAGCCTGGCCAAAAAACGCTCAGTTAGGAAGCGCCACGCCCTGCCATCTTGCTAGAACATGAAAACCTTTGGTTTTTGCTCCTGTATTGCTGGGAGTGAGCACCCCAATGGTTTTCACATCCTAGAAACAAGGGAGGATTTCTGGGGGGGGGGGGGGGGGGGGGGGGTTGCCTCCAGGCGTGACAAAATGTTTTACAGGTATGACAATAAAAATCAAACATTTTACAGAGCTTCACAGCTTTTAATATCTACTGGCGCCCCTTGACTACACAGGCTACTGCAGAGCCAACACCCTTTAGGAAGGACTTGTAAACACTGAGAGGTGTGGATAACATGATCATCTTTCTGTTTTAAATAGTCTCCTTAGTGCTGGATAAAACAAATAGGTAATGTTCTACAAAATGTTGGGCTTGTTGCTAGAAAGGTATCTGATCATGTCCTGCTTATCTGGATTCTAGACAACATAGTATCTATTACACACAATGCAGTGAGTCCATTACCTATGCTTTTCCTATAATTGGAGAAGTGTGTTCTCCTCTGTAGTGGAGGGATGTGCAACACTCAATGTGGACCTGTAGCAGCTCACAAGAAAAGAAGAAAACAATGTGTATCTCTTGGCCTTATGTAAGTTTACTGGTGATTTCTATATGATGGTTTACCCCTTTAAATGGTGTTGAGAAAACATCATGGTAGTTTGCATCCAGATAGATCCTTTTACAGTATTGGTGTAAACTGGTGTGTCTTTTGTTGGTCTGGCCATTCCCCCCAACTGCCTGATTGACATTTGCTATACGTTATATTATTTTAGTAGAACAGTTTGTATTTCCCTTTGGTCCCCTTGCCATGCTTACTGGTTCCCAAGCCCTGCTCTTAGGCCTGATTCACACCTATGCATTTTTAGTGCTTTTTGCATTTGCAGATTTGCACTACAGTCCATTTAACATGGTTTCCTATGGTTAGAAATCAAAAAGAAGAACTCCGGACAGCCGCACACCGGGAAAATAAAATCCAAAGGGTTTATTTAAAAGCAAAAAGACACTACAATCCAAACACGGCAAAAAGGGGGGTACAGAGCTGACGCGTTTCGCACTGTATTTCAGTGCTTACTCATAACTGGTGAGTAAGCACTGAAATACAGTGCGAAACTCGTCAGCTCTGTACCCCCCTTTTTGCCGTGTTTGGATTGTAGTGTCTTTTTGCTTTTAAATAAACCCTTTGGATTTTATTTTCCCGGCTGTCCGGAGTTCTTCTTTTTGATTTCTAATCATTGTGCTATTAGCCAGCACCTGGGGCTCCCACACAGGAGCAGGACCATGGTTTCCTATTCTTTCTCTAATCAGAGCTAGCAAGCCTGAAACAGCCTCATGTCAGTTGAAATAAATGTCTGCATATTTTTGGCCTGTGTTAGTGCTATAAAGCGGCATTTCTAATTGCAACTTTGCCCACCACACCATAAAGTGATACTAAACATTCAGGGGATGATTTAGTAAAACTGGAGAGTGCAAATTCTGGTGCAGCTGCGCATGGCAGCCAATCAGCTTCTAACTTCAGCTTGTTCAATTAAGCTTTAACAAAAAAAAAAAAAAACCTGAACGCTAATTGGTTTCTATGCAGAGCTGCACTTTAGTAAATCAACTTCAAAATGTTTAATTGTCAGCGGGGACACAGACAAGGAGGGAAGGGCTGTGAACAGTAGGATTTTTGCAGTCTACAGAAAACCCATGCTCTGGTGAATGATTTATTAACACAAGGGTGTTGATTTACTAAAACTGGAAAGGGCAAACTCTGGTGCAGCTGTGCATAGTAGCCAATCAGCTTCTAACTTCAGCTTGTTCAATTCAGCTTTGACAAAAAAAAAAAAAAAAAATGGAAGCCGATTGGTTTCTAATCACAGCTACACCGGATTTTGCAGTCCCCAATTTTAGTAAATGAACCTAAATGGGGTTGATTTACTAAAACTGTAGAGTGCAAAATCTGGTGCAACTTAAGGCCCCTTTCACACTGAAGCGCTTTGCAGGCGCTAAAGTTCTAAAAATAGCGCCTGCAAAGCGCCTTCAAACAGCCGCTGCTGTGTCTCCAGTGGAGCGGTGCGCTTGCAGGACGCTGAAAAATGTCCTGCAGCCGCATCTTTGGAGCGCTGTAGGAGCTGTGTATTTACCGCTCCTAAAGCACCCCTTCCCATTGAAAACAATGGGGCAGCGGTGCTTTGCGGGCGGTTTTAACCTTTTTCGGCCGCTCGCGGGGGGGTAAAACTGCCCCGCTAGCGGACGAAAAGCGATGCTAAAACGACGGTAAAGCGGCGCTAAATATAGCACCGCTTTACCGCCAGCGCGCACAGCGCCTCGATGTGAAAGTAGCCTAACTGAACAAGCTGAAGTTAGAAGCTGATTGGCTACCGAGCACAGCTGCACCAGATTTATTAAATATCGCCCAATGTAATATAGTATGTATCAATAGTTTTTGATGCTATGGGTTTAATGACACTTTAATAAAGGCATAATCCTTTTGTTAGGATTTGTGATGGCCTATAAATAGCTTTTGCTTCAAAAACACAATGTTGTAAATGTAACCTAATGTATACACTCCAGTTTATGGAACGTTTGCATTTAAACAGTTGATAAAATGTGAAGTGCTTGTTTATTGCAGGGGCTACCACAGGTAACCCATTAAATGGGAAAGCGATTGGTGCAAAGGCGTGTGATTGTATTTTGCATTTACCGCTGTATACTTGTAGGTGTCCTGCAGGCTCAGGGTGCAAAAATGATCAGCCTCATCTGAACGGAATGTTTTCTTCAGAAGATCATTGGTGAATTATAACGAATGAGCTTGTCACACCTGGCTGGTGATCTGGAAAATAAGCTTTACTGCTTAATTCTGCTACTCAGCATTTCAAGTGTAGAAACAAACAAACGTCTCAGAGGGATCAATAGCTCTATTTCTGCTGTGTATGCTCTCTCTCTCCAGGAAGCAATGGCGTGCACAGTTTGCAAGACACAGGAGCATGGCTCTTTACACAGAACAGATCAGGTCATAGTTATTCGAGAACACCTGATCGCTGGGAGAATGGTATATGGTAGAATGGGTTATCTCTGACTTGGCTGGCTCTGCTGTCCTCTGGTACACCTGTATCTACGTATGGGAGACCACTAAATTCCAGCACCAGAAGCCAGGGATGTAACTAACTTTACCCCCCCCAAATCCCCATCTTTAAAAACGTCCTCTAGTGCTATGGAAGCCACAAGGCCCTGCTGCGAAATGCAAACTTGGGCTCCTTATGTATTTTGCAAGTAGTTTCGACTGCTGTGAGACTACCTTGGGGTGTAAAAAGTACAGGCATACCCCACGTTTAAGTACACAATGGGTTTATTTACTAAAGCTGGAAAGTGCAAAATCACTCACTTCTGCATAGAAAACAATGAGCTTTTAACCCCAGCTTGTTCGATTAAAGCGGAAGTAAACCCATCAATTTAACAGTCTTAAAAAAAAAGGCATGCCGTGAATGCTAACGGCACATTGGCTGTGCTCTCAACCAAACAGTCAAACCATCCAATGGCTGGTGAAATAACGGATCACATGTGCAGCACTGTGGCAGTTGAAGATTAAACAGAGGCAAAGATGGCAGCTTCCTTGGCTGAAAACGATAGGGGGGTTTACTTCCACTTTAAGCTTTGGTACTAAAACAGGAAGCTCATTGGTTTCTATGCAGAAGTGAGCCTGATTTTGCACTTTTCAGCTTTCGTAAATAAACCCCATTGTGTACTTAAAAGTGGGGTATGCCTGTATGACTAAAACAGGCCCTTGCACTACATCGGGGTGTCCAACCCATGGACCGCATTTGGCTCTAGGCAGTATAGCATGCAAAACATAGCAACTGTGGCAGTCTACATTGACAAGCCAGGCAAATTGCATGTCTGGGGGGGTGCTGGGAATGGGAACCAACATCGTTGATGGATGAAGGGTGTGTGCTAATGAAGTCAGCTGGTAAACTCCTTTCTGTGTCTTACTGGTTTCTCTATCCCACGTCTACATACCAGAAAGTGCTGACGTTTTCTAAGAAATAAAACAAGGGCTAAGGTAAGGCCTTGTTCTAAAAATCAAAGAAAGTTTTTCTTTTTCTGCAACCGAGATACAATAATGGTATATTGGTAAATAGGGGGGCTGGAATTTGGAAGAAAAAAAAAAAAAGCTGAATGTATCCTTTAAGCCATGGGTCTTCAAACTACGGCCCTCCAGTTGTTCAGGAACTACAATTCCCATCATGCCTAGTCATGTCTGTGAATGTCAGAGTTTTACAATGCCTCATGGGATGTGTAGTTCCGCAACAGCTGGAGGGCCGTAGTTTGAGGATCCCTGCTTTAAGCCTCCCAAAGGTTCAAGCATAGATGGTAGATCACAAGAAAAAAAAAAAAAGAAGAAGAAGGATTGATTGTACAAGGGGCTTACACAGGCATTTTAGATGAATGGCATAATTTCCCAGCACTTTCCTGCATCTGGAGAGCTGCATGTGCCATGTATAATCTGTCATACAAGTGAATGGCAGTACATGGCTGTGCTCTTGTAAATGCAAATGCTTCTTTGCATCTGCAGTTACCCATGTTGTCTTTTCCAAAAGTGAAAGTTTTGTGTTCAGGAAATATGTCGAACATGAATTCGTAGGTAAACGCTGATGCAAAGAATCATTGACGTTTACAAGAGCGCGCTCTCATACATTCACTTGTATGGGAGGGCTGGGAAATAACGGCAGGCATCGAAAATTCCTGTGTAAGCCCCATGTGCATGAACGCTTAGCGTGTTTCATTAACAAATGCACATAAAATGTGCATTATATATGCCATGCTCTTGACTTGTAAAAGAGGTTGAAACAATTAGCGTATGTATGAAAACATGCAAATCATGATTGTAATGGTTTTCTTTATTAACACTGACATATTCATGAGGTCAAAATGATGCTGAATAGCAGGCACATTTGTGTAAAAAATTGAGGAATTAAAGAGGAACTGCAGTCTGCTCACATAGTTTGTAATAATAACATCTTTGCCATTTTGAAGCTTCCCTCCAACCACTTTGCATATTATTTTATATATACTTTGATTCTGTACTTGCCAAATATGCTGCAGAAATCTCCATCCACCAAGTCTGGCTGCATCCACTTTAACTGTGGGCAGCTGAAGCTGCTGTTTGTTCACTTCCTGGATATACACAGACACACAGAAGCACACCTCCAGCTCTGCAGCTCTCATTAGCCATCTTATGGCTCATCCCCCCTCCCTTCCTGGCAAACTTTCACAAGAGGGCTGTGCATGATGTCATAAGCCTAGGCTTTTTACCAGACAAGAAACAGGAAGTGGGCTGTATAAGGTATTTACTGGCAGAAAATAAATGTTTTACTATCCAAAGTTAAAACAACAAGGGCAGAAGATTTAATAGATGACAAAATGACTGAAGGTCTTTAAAGGATTATGCCAGTTTGGCAAGATCATTGACAATAAAAACAGTAAAAAAATATTTATAAATTGGTGGAATTCACTGAATTATTTACACTTTTAATATATGGAAAAAGTGAGCGGAGAAATCACCCAAAGCAGCTTTCCAAAGAGACAAAGCTGGGCAGAGAAGCTATAAATCAGGAGAGCGGCTTTTGTGCATAGCAGACCTGCAGATATACTGTACATGCACAAAATAAGATCAGGCTCTCAGCTATTTTATGAATAACATTACTGATAAAAATTTTAGGGAATAAAAAAAACAAGAAAAATGTATTAGGAAACCTGACATGAAAGCAATATTCAGGCTGCCGCTGTTGGCCTCTTCTAATAATTCTGTTTGCCTGGCTGTCATAATAACCCTCTATATTCAATCATTTTTATCCTAATCTGCATACTTTATTCTGAGCAGTGATTCAGAAAGCATTCATACCAGAGGTCAGTATAACAACCAGGTAACTGCATTTTTCAGCAGAAAATGAACAATGGGAGCCCCTATATCTCTCCCGGCAGGTTTACTTTAAAGGCCACTTGAACTTTCAGTTTAAATAAATTGCAAGTGTATCAAAACAAGAGGTGTGCATAGACTTACATTTTAGAAAATAGTCACACAGTAGAAAAGCCTGTCACCTGCCAGCATGTTGTAAGTAGGGACTCTTTCTCTCTGTGTGGAAGCAGTGGACTCTCTGCAGAGGTCTGACATGCCACCCCCCCCCCCCCTCGTTGTGTCAGACCTATAGCTCTACAATCACCAAAGCACATGGTTCTAGCTTTGATGTGGCAGGGGGCATGTTGGATCTCTACATCACACTGGCAGGGGCAGGCTTTTCTACTTAGGATGTGGCTGCTAAAGAAAACCATGTGTAACTTTTGTTTTGATACACCTGGAGTATTTCTTATGGATTTAAATTGAACATGGTATTGGGGTTTAATGAAGAGAAATCTCTATACAAGAAAGTAAACCAAAGCTGTTGCAATACTGTTCACTTCATTTCTGTTAATTAAAGCTATAATTCTCAGTGATGGCAGCTACATCGTGCCCACCAGTATGAGGCCTGTCAGCGTGCAGGCTCTTTGTAGGACTGCTCCAATCACCTCTGGCTGGAGTCATCTTACTGCTGAGCTTTCCTTAAAAAAAAAAAAAGAGAGAAATAAGAGTTAATTTTCTATTGTTGGAATACGGCTAATTTTGTCAGTTACCCACCCATATGCCATATCTCCAGCCCACCATCCTGATACGATGCTTTCCAATATTAAGGAATATGTGGTAATCCCCCTACTGTTCCATTATGCAGTGCTCAGAACCTCAAGAAGTCAATTGCCAGGCCCAATGCTGCTGCATGGTACCAACATTACTGGCTATTGTCATTATTTCCTAGCGGTGGGGATCAGGGCAGCAATAATCAGGTTAAGGTATTGAAGGGTGCCTAACACAGAGTACGGGAATTTGGTTTACTGGTTTACGTTGAAGAGCAATGCTGGTGGCTGTAAAGATGGCATCTAATCATCTCATTACCATTGTAAAATCCTTACTGGTGAAGCCTCTAAAAATCGAAATCCATGAGCGAAAGTTTATATTTCACCAATGGGCAATGACTGCTTCTCTACTGAAGCAGTAAAACAAATCAGCTCCCATGATGCTATGCAGGCTTTCAGTGCTTCCCTAAGTGTAAGCTGTGCTGTCAATTATCATGATATAGTGCAGGGGAAGGAACAAACTCCATTTTCCATGATGTCAGCTACTGAACTACATTATAAGGTGCCCTGCCATTTTATGGAACGTAGGTGAAAGTGTTCGTTTGTGGTATTTTAAGATTTCAGCAGCTTTGCATTTTATACCAATATTCAGCTTGAGCCTGGGGTCCTTGTGCGAACACAGACATTGCATGTGATTCGCACCCACACTGCAGTGCCGATCGCATGCGATGTTTGTGCAATGCGAGTTCAGCCATATAGTTGTATGGCTGAACTCGCACTGGATTGAGAGGAAAATAGTGCAGGGACTTTTTTTCCCCACACTGGAACAGATCGCATGGGTGTTCTCACACATGCGATCTGATTCCTGTGCAAGTTCACAGTTCGCACTACGATCTGTGAACAGATCTGGGGGTGTCATTCAGGGACGTGCGGTAATGTCAGTGGCTGGTGAGGCACTGGCTAGTATCAGATACACACAGGTTACATATGCCATGATCGTTAGAGCGAGAACAATAATTCTAGCACTAGACCTCCTCTGTAACTCTAAACATGTAATCTGTAAAAATAATTAAACCGTTGCCTATGGAGATTTTTAGTTACTGAAGTTTGGCACCATTCCCCCCTTAGTGCGCAATTTTAAAGAGTGATGTTTCACATTATACAAAAAAATAAAAATCAGGGTTCTCTTTGGTGTTTTATTTTTTCCCAAAAAAACGCATTTGAAAAATTGCTGCGCAAATACCATGTAACATAAAAAGTTTAACGACCACCATTTTATTGCCTAGGGTGTCTGCTAAAGCATTATATATAATGTTTGGGGGTTCTGAGTAATTTTCTAGCAAAAAAAATGATGATTATTACATGTAGGAGAGAAGTATTGTATCAGAATTGGCCTGGGTGGTAAGGGGTTAATTACCATAAGTAATAAACAAATAATTATTATATATTGTTTTTAGGGAAATTTACTATATATTCAAAAACTGTACTCAAGCGGGTGGCTTAAAGGACAAATTACTGAAGTTTGAAGTTATAACTTCAAACCAGTAATTTTATAGTAGATAGATAAATAATAAATTATTATGTTGTAGCATAATAATATATAATTTAGCTTGATTATAGCAGTACCTTTTCAACAGCAACAGATTCTCATTCTCCCTCTTAATTGTGTGAGAAAAACATGGGATTGTGGGTAAATATATATTTCCTTGTAGTTATGAGGGCTGGGCTGGAAGGGAGCATATGTCTTTTAGACACATAACCCTTCTATGACACTGCAGTGCAAGGTGTGCCTCCACTGCAGCATTTTTATTGGACAGCTGGGGCTAATGGTACTTTACCATTGGTCCAAGACTCCAAGCTGTCCATTGAGCTCAGTGCCTCTGACAACAAGTGAGGAGAGGCACTGTGAGCTCAACCTCTCAGTCTGCTGCAGAGTGTGCCAGTTTGTATTTAAACTGCCCGCTCTGTATGTAGCTTCTGGCTGTGCAAGGAGCCCCATATCTCCGGAACCATATTTTTACCAGTGATGGGGTAGGACTTAGGCTACCTACCCCCCAAATTTAGGGTCTCTGAGACCTCAGGTCACCGAGCTACGACCCTCGAAGCACGATTTTTATTTTTTTTAATGTTCATGTAAAGATGAACTGCCTGCTCGCAAGAAGAAGGAGGAAATCACCTGGCAAGTACATCGGGAGTATAGCGAGAGTGCAAGCGGGCCATACCGAGAGACACAAGCACCAGTGCATGGTCGAGACACAAGTGATGTTCCCCTAGGGCGGTTGAGGACTGGTCCAGATGGTGAGTGGTGGTGGTGAGTGAAGCATCAATTAAGCTATGGTACATGAACAATATGTAAAGTTTGCAAAAAGGCATTGGGTGCAGGACTGCATGCTGTTTTGGACTCCCAGTATATAAGTTTGTTCAACAAGGCACATTGAAGATTCGTTATTAAGGCATCCTGCGCAATTTATTATTCTTTTTTTGTCTCCCCTCCCCATCTCCCCCTCTCTCCCCAGATTGAACTGACATGTTCTTGGTTTATGGGAGGTTTTCGGTGTCATATGATATTTTGTGTTAATTTGGGAAGGGAAGGGTGTGGGGAGCCATATGAAGGTAAAATGTACTATGTATTTGGTGAGGATCTTATTGGATAAGATGCCCGGGGTGTGCTTGATTTTGGCGGGTGGGGGGGGGGGGGGGGGTGAGTGTTATGAAAAGGAAGGGGGAATAACAAAAATTCTGTACTACACTGGAGAGACACGAGTGGCTGGGATGCGAGGCGAGGAATGGTCACGCACAAACCCCTCGTGCAAGCCTGGAGGGACGGAGAAGGGAGGAAAGGATTGGTGAGAGGGGTTGAAGGGGTAGAGGGGGGGTATGGGAAGTGCACTATAATCATTAATACGTATACACAGGATTGAGATAAAAGAAATAATAAAGAAGCAAAAACACTTTGAGGGGTAATGTTTTTTTTGTTGTATAGTTTTGTATGCTTCTCTCACCCACTGTCTTCCACTGGGGATTTTCCGGATGCAATCTAAAACACTCAATATTGGTTCATGGAATGTCAGGGGGTTGGGTAACCCTGTTAAAAGAACCACGGTATTCTCCACACTAGATATGTATGGAGCAGACTTGGTTTGTTTGCAGGAGACGCACTTAATGAAGGACTCCGTGGTACAACTTTGCAGTAGGAAATTCTGGTTTCAATACCATTCGGTTTACAATGAGGTCCTTGACACCACCGGGGATACAATCAGACAGGGTCCCTGAGGGTCGTTTATTCCAATTTATGGAAGAGATGGGTATGTGTGATCTATGGAGAACCCGCAACCCAATGGGGCAGCAGTACTCTTGTTTTTCCTGTTCACATGTTACATTATCCATAATAGATATGGCTTTTGGAAATAGGATCATATTACCTTTTTTTTTTAAATTTAGTATATTTCCCAAGGGGGGTTTCAGACCATTCTCTGTTAATACTGGCGATCCACACCGAGGGCCAAAACCCCCCAAGAGATTGGAAAATTAGCCCATTTTGGTTGGAATTGATGGGGGAACCAGCATAGGAAATATTAAAAATGAAAGAATTTACTGCACTTAATGAGGGAACTGCTTCAGTGGGGATAGTGTGGGACACTTTAAAGGCCTTCCTTAGGGGGTTACTAGTTCAGCAGGTTGCAAAGATCAAGAGGAGGTCTAGGGAATGGGAGGAGAGTATCAGGAGAGAAGTGGTGGAGACAGAAAAACAATAGGTTCAAGACCCAACCCCAGAAACTCAAAGGATGTGGCTTACAAGTCAACAGAAGTATAAAAGCGCCCTCACAAGAAAGGCGTCTGTTTCAAAAACAATGTGCTTTTGGTGAAGGGGAGAGTGTGGGCCATATGCTCGCTTTGTTGGTCAAAACCAATAATTCTCCATCAATAAAGCCGGCGGTTAAGATGCCAGGGGCAGAAATCTCCTCCCAGTCATCTGAGATTATGGATTAATTTAGACAATATTATGTAAATCTATATAAATCTAGGCAGGGAGAAGTGGACAGAGAAATGGAGAGTTTTCTTGGGGGAATTGTGATACCGGCCCTCTCTGATCAGGACAGAGATAAATTAGAGGCCCCTATAACAGTGGAGGAGTTGCAATGTGCAGTGGCTGGGATGACTAATCAGAAGTCCCACGGACTTCCAACGGGGATTTACCAACGGTATGGAGAGGTGTTGCTCCAAGAATTGTTGAGGACGTTGGGTGATGTGGCAGCAGGTGGAAGGCTACCTTTGTCTATGAAAGAGGCTACAATAATAGTGTTGCAGAAAGAGGGGAAAGATCAGATGGATACTTCCTCTTATAGGCCAATATCACTGCTACGCTCTGATGCCAAAATGCTGGCAAAGGTGCTGGCATCTAGGGTGAACAAATGTATTCAAAATCTTATACACCCAGATCAATCCAGGTTTATCCCTAACAGATCAACCAGTATCAACATCAGGAGGGTGTATTTAAATTTGCAGACCCCGACGGTAAACCTGGGTTCACGGGCTGTCTTATCTCTGGGCGCAGCCAAGGCGTTCGATAGCCTGGAGTGGGACCTGTGGTGGGTTTTGGAGAAATTCGGGTTTGGACCTATCTTTGTAGGTTGGTTGAAAGCACTTTACAGCGCTCCAAGTGCCAAGATAAGAATTAACAACACATATTCTGAACCAATACAGCTTGAAAGAGGGATGAGACAGGGATGTCCCTTATTGCCTTTGCTTTTTGCTTTGGTGAAGGAGTCATTAGCAATTGCGATTAGATCAGCTATAGAGATACAGGGATTTAAAAGGGAGTCGGGCGAAGACAGGATTGCATTATATGCAGATGACATTTTGTTTTTTCTTAGCTACACTGAATCTTCCTTAACGGCTGTATTGAATATAGTTGAGGACTTTGGATGCTTTTCAGGCCTGATAATAAACTGATAAAAATCTGCCCTGATGCCCGTGGACCCATTAAGAAGCCCTACACTTGTAATCCCTTAAACTAAAGGTGGTGGACAAGATGAAGTACTTAGGGATATGGCTGAGAAGGGATCCAAGTCAGTATATAGCCGATAACTTAGTTCCTCTCTTGTTTACATTTAAATGTAAAAGTGATATATGGAGTCGCCTCCCCCTGTCAGCGGCTGGGCGAATTCATTTGATCAAAATGATCTGGAATGCCGCAACTGCTGACTTTCAGTGACGCCTGTCACTCAAAAAAGTATACAAGCTTAGTTTTGGCAGATTACAATCGTTTTTGGCCCCACACACTTAAATAGAAACGCCTGACTTGAGCATTTTATGAGCATTTTGTTGCTCGTTTTCTGCTCAAACAGCAGCTCTCCACCCCTAATTTCCTCTCGCTCTTCTCCCCGTAGTGCTTTCTATTGGCTAAACAAAAATGCCTGAAGCTGTAAAAAGCTTGTAATACACTTCTAAAATGCTTTAAAAATGATTGCTACGCTCAGGTATAAATTGAGCCTAAATAATAACAACCCATTTGATTTGCCATGTTATTGTTCGCCTCGTTTTGTAACCTATGGGAGGCCCAAACCTCCTTCTGTTCATTGTCCTGTTACCACTGTTATGAATCTCCTATGACTCTTCACACATGTGAAATCCCAATAAAATACTTGAAGAGAGAAACAAATTTACAGTTTAAAGTGAAATTCTGGCTATACACCTAACTAGCCTTAAAACCTCCTCCCCACTCCTAACACCTATGCTAACTAACCTGCGTAAGAAAGATTTATATACTTGCCTATCTTTAGGCTGCTCCAGTCTGGTTACATGAGCCCCTGTGTCAGCCAGTGGTGGCTGCAGGGGAGAAGAGGAAACTGCAAAAATAGATTGGCAATCAAAGCCTATGGGTGAAGTCACAGCTCCAGGCTTTACTAGCAATTGTCAGAGAGCTCTCTCCTTTGCCCACTGGCCAACGAGGAGATCATGTGACTGGAACGGAGTGGCCTAAAAATATATAAGTATATACATCTTTCCCACACAGGTTAGTTAGCAAAGGTGTTAGGAGGGCGGAGGGGACAGTTTTAAGGCTAGTTAGTTTTATAGCCTGAATTACACTTTAAAGTATATGTAAATCCAATAATTTTCGTTTATAGTATCAACATTGATCCACTGCTTCTAATATGCTTATTATCAAAGAGAAACTAGAGATACTTAAACATCCCTCCACCAAAAAAACTGCCATTCATTTACAGTAGCAAACAGCCTTCCAAGGGGTCTGCTGAACTAAATTAACATCAATACATCCCTGAACTTGAAGCACCCCCTACTGTCGGTTTTCAGTAGTTAGGAGTAGAGAATCAGGGAGTGAATTAGGTCACATCTGCACTTTTGTCCTAAAATGGGAAATATGCATAGAAATAAAGCAAAGTTCATAATCCAAACAATTTTTTTTTTTCAACATTGGCTGTTTACCTGAAAGCTGGAGACATTCATCTTTATGACGTTCAGTCCATGATTTGTGCTTGCATTGTTTGCTGCATGTGTATACCGAGTAACAGCGCAAACATGGGGTCAGCTTGACTCCAACAGAACGGCCACACTGATAACAGTATTTGAAAAATGTTTTTCTAAATACACAAATATAAAAAGTGTCAAAACCTCAGAAGTAATGGTGTATCCAAGAAAAATAACAGAAAAACAGATCGCTCACTTGGGTGCATACATGTGCTCTTCTCCTAATGCTTCATGTGCGTTCACTTTTCTCTCTGGATCTCTGTGTGCAGAAGAGCTACCTGCAATAAATGGTATCAATATTCACAATACCATTATCACCTCCAACAAGACCTGTTCACTGCACATTATATCAACACAACCATTGCCATCTTTAAAGACATAAATGAGTACACAGTCAATGCAGGCTGACCACTACATATATCCATAACACTGTTCTGTCACATGTAAAATAGAACTATAGGCAAAACTTTTTTTTTTTTACCTTTTGGATAGAGTAAGGGAGGGTATAACCCCTGTCATTTTTTAAAAAAAATTGCCATTTGTGTCCAATTGCGGAGATTTACCTTCACTTCCTGTCCCATATAGGGTGCCCACGTGTCCCGGTTTTTGTCCCGGGTCCCGGGCACCCCCATTCCGGGACAATACAATGTCCCGGAATGATACTGACAGAGTGAGCAAACCCTGCGGTAGCGCTGGTGCTCACTCCGCCTCTGCCTCCACCTGATACTCTACTGGCCACTGGTTGCTACAGCCGCCTGGCGTGTAGCAACCAGTGACGTAATAGATGCGACTCCCTGCTCAGCACTCAAAGCGGAGGAGGAGTTAACTCCCTCCTCCTCCGCGCCTAGTGCTCTCCAACACGCTGGATGACCTCCCCCTCCTCTATCCTCTGCTGGCAGGTGACACTGGGCTAGGTGTCAGTGGGGGAGCAACTCACGGCATCCCAAAGAAGAGTCTCTGCTACTCTCTTCCAGTCTCCACAGGGATCTCTACTGGGCACCTGATCCTTCACAGCACAGAGCAGCTGACACCAGCGATGTTCCCCGATCAGTGTGATCGCACAGAGTGTTATTCTAGTAGGGGGGGAGCCTCTGTCCACACCATGAGGAGAATTGCAGGGGACACACTGGATTGTCAGAGGGAGTTGTAGGAGTTCTATAAAGCTGTCTGATAGATGAGCCTGTGCCCCCTTGTCAGTCCATTTCTGCACCTCCCCCCTCCCTAACCTGCCTGCTTGGAATGCTCCGCGGTGGCTGTGCTAGAAGAATCATAAATCACTGTGATAGGACCATGAAGGAGTGCTGGGAGGGAGAGGGGGATGTACAGCTGTCAGTGTGTTTGTACATGTCTACTGCCTGTGTGTGTGCTACACTGAGACATGAGACAAAACTGGCTGTGTGCAGAGAGACCCTTCACCCACTCTCAGCATGTCACTGTACACAGAGAGACAGTCCCTGACCTGGAGACCAGTCCCTCTCCTTCACCCACTACTGTGTATGGCATTATCCCTGATTAATAGGGACAGTCCCTGTTTTATAAACCAGCCCCTCTGTCCTTATTGTCTTCTGTCCCTCTTCCAAGTGTAACTACCATAGTTCTAATCCCTGTTTGGTAAGCAGTCCCTGATGTACAGAGAAGGTCCATGTTATAGACAGTCCATTAAAGAAACGCTCCTTATTATCCACTTGCTCTCCGAAAGATTTACCCCTCCTTAATGACCAGGCCATTTTTTGCAAAAAGTCACTGCGTTATTTTAACTGACAATTGCGCAGTCATGCAACGCTGTAACCAAATAAAAATAAAAGATGTCCCTTTTCTTCCCACAAATAGAGATTTCTTTTGGTGGTATTTGATCACCTCTGCGGTTTTTATTTTTTGCACAATAAACAAAAAAAAGACCGTTAATTTAAAAAAAATAATAAAAAAAATAAAAAAAAGAGAAAAAAAATTATTTTCTTTCTGCTATAAAACATCCAATTAAAAAAAAAATAATCAAATTTCTTCATCAATTTAGGCCAATCTGTATTCTGCTACATATTTTTGGTAAAAAAAAATCCCAATAAGCGTATATTGATTGGTTTGCCCCTATATGTTTATAGCATCTACATGGAACATTTATGGAATTTTTATTTATTTTTCTTCTACTCATAATGGTGGCAAAAAGCGACTTATAGCAGGACTGTGATGTTGCAGTGGACAAATTGGACACACTACATCTGGTGACAAGCTCAGGGTTCCCAATGATTCGGCATTATGGTGAGTGGAACTATTTCATTATAATGCAGTAATAGAAATAATGTGATTTCATCATCCTGACACCATATCAAGCATGGTGTCAGGATGATTAAAGTGCTAAAACCGGCCATTCACCAGACAAATAACCCGCGGCCAAATTTCCCGTCAAACCCCCGAGACTACATACCACCTCGCACACCACCACTCATCCGCCAGTTGCCTCCACCCCCCGGTCATTGGCAAAATTTTGTTCCACGAAACAGGTCCCTCAAGAAGGGGGGGGGGGGGGGTGTCCCTGAATGACAGTTTGGAAATGTGGTCACCCTAGTCCCATAGCCAAACAGTAAGTGAGAGGAAATCCCTGCAAATTAAGGTAGTCCATTGGGGACCCCCAGGTCACCAGAATTAGTGTCTCGATTGAAAGATTTCCCCTCTATTACTTTTCTGAGAACAACCCAAAATTTGGGATTTTCTTTTACGTTCACTTTCAGTGATAACGGTAAACAGGACAAACAGAGGGTGGATCTCCTTAAAGGGGGCACAGACAGCAATAAAAACCGACAAGCGCTCAAATCCCTCTCCACTCTATTCAAAACTAAACTAAAATTTTTTCCTTTAGTTATATTTTAACACATAACCAACAGTACTCAACTGTGTTGGTTAGTTTTGATAGAAGGGGGAAACATCAGAACAGAATGTTTTTCTTGCTGTCTGGGTCACAATTTGGGACATTTTGCCTTGATTGCTGTCGGATGACCGACGCTCTCAGCCATTGACTTTCCAGCATGCTCGTCCGACCAGGGGCGGATCCAGAGTTTAGTCTTGGGAGGGGTACTGCCAGAAAATAAGGTGTGGCTTACAGAATTGTATTTAACGTATCAAAGTCCTAACCTTCTTTAAATCTCAAAAAAATGAGATTATGCTAAATAAGAATATGCTAATAATGCGTATATGTTTTATTTCATCTGCGATCTGCCGCGCCCTCACATCACTCAGGCGGGTGCAGCGTGCAGGTTGACAGGAAGCTCTTCAGACATGCTCTGCTCTAATCCTGGCAGGCTGGCTGGAACAGTTCCCTTCCCCCATGCTGCGCTGGAGAAGATGGAGGAAAGAGGTGGGTGGAGCCAACATTCACTAGGCACAGAGGAGGAAAAAGTTAAATCTTCCTCCACTCTGAATGCTGGGGCCTCTCTCTCCACCTTGAACGTGATGTCACGGATGGCGAGGCGGCAGGTCATAGTAATCAGTGTGGCGGACAGTAGGCTGCTGCTGATTCTGAATGTGAGACTCCGAGTCTGTAATATTTTCTTGGGGGGGGGGGGCAATTGCCCCTTTGCCCCCCTCCCTGGATCCGCCCCGTTTTCCAACAGAAGCCAAGCGGCTGATTTCTGTCGGACCGGCTGACATACGCACAGGCGGAATATCAGAGAGGTTTTATTGTACCAGCCAATGTCTCATGACATTCGGCCCGTGTGTACTAGGCATAACACTACTTCCACACAGTTCCATAGACAGTTTGCCAGAATCAAAGGGACTCAGCCAGTGGAAATCAAGGTCATCCTCTACTGGACACCGTGTAGATAAGACATCAACATCTATTCAACTACTAGTAGAGCCTAGGGCAATTTCAGGATGTGTGCATCAGTTGCACAATACTACAAATTGGACAAAAACTGAAGTGGACCTGTTATCTTGGAGTCTATTCTATCCACTATCTTTTAGAAACAAAACCAGGACTAGTATTTTCAGTAAGAAATCTTCAGAATCTGGGACTGTCTTTGAAAGCACAATAATTGAAGAATTGATTTGCACACAGTTATGTACTTACGGATTATACGATCGTTTGCCCACTCCTTTTTTTCTTTTGCTTTAACAGCCTCTCGAGTAAG
This sequence comes from Lithobates sylvaticus, assembly GCA_028564925.1. Lineage (NCBI taxonomy): Eukaryota > Metazoa > Chordata > Amphibia > Anura > Ranidae > Lithobates > Lithobates sylvaticus. The sequence goes on from CM053028.1 coordinate 436,810,912, forward strand.
TTCTCCCAAGTGCTCCAAGAGTTGTTTTCGCGCATTAAAAATGTCCCTTTCCTCTGGGGACAACGCATGGTATGGTGTGTGTGCTATTTTCTTATCCTGTAATATACAACTGATCTTGTAGAATATACACTACTCAATAACAAGAAGCTAATATTCAGGCATACATACTATCATAAGAATATACCTACTTTACTGCTTGTACACAATTGATAAGTTTTCTCACCCTGCAGTATGATCACCACCTTAGAAATTCAGATATACTCTACCTGGAAGTATTTGTAGTAGGCATAGTCTGTAGCTGTACCGAGTGCAGTCCTCTTTCCTTCTCCTATAAGGATCGGCATTATTATATTGGCTCCAGATTTTATAAGTCTGTCCACCTATGAAGGACAACTAAGTGTCATAAAGGAAAAGCAAAGGAAGCCCTTTATGTTGGATCACTTTAAGAATATGGTACTCCAACAGTACATATTCCTGATATGTGACATGTTCTACCATGTACTTGTGTTAAAAAGGTATCCTATTTTCTTTGTATTGCTTACTTTGTGTGAAATAATTGTTGTACCTGCCAGTCCCCCTGCTTTCCTTGCACATCCTTCCTAGCGTAGTCAGTTTTCTGGCTGTGCTGGGAGAACAGCCTGCCTGTCCTCCAATGGCCAAGACTTGTGCTGACACACCCCCTGCACAGCCATTCACTGGGAAGATCAGTGTACTGCTGTTTCTCCACCTCTAGCTCTCTAAGCCCCTTATGCAGCTGACAACAGTGATTATGTACCGTATATACTCAAGTATAAGCCGAGTTTTTCAGCACATTTTTTTGTGCTGAAAATGCCCCCCCGGCTTATACTCGAGTTAAGCATTTTTCTGCTGCAGAAAATGACATTTTCCGAAACCGATTTTGGGGCCCCGTATCTCGGGGCCACTTGGTGCTAGGAACCCCATTTGGTGTGCAAACCCAGTGGAACTAACACTACAACATATCCAAAGCTGGGGTTCCTAGCACTAAGCGGCCCAGAGATACGTGGCCCCAAAGTCAGTTCGGAAAATGTCATTCTCTGCTGCAGAAAAGTGCTTGACATTTTCCGATATCCCCATATCTCAGGGCCACTTAGGGCTAGGAACCCCAGATATGTTGTAGTGCTAGTTCGTCTGGTTTTGCACACCAAATTTGGGGCTCCTAGCACTAAGTGGCCCCAAGGTACGGGGCCCCAAAGTCAGTCAACTGTGTCCATCTGCAGCAATGTCATTTCAGGACCCATTTTGGCTACAGCTAGGGGACATCTAGGAACCCTTAACTACCGAGTTTGAAGTCCGGGGACCTATGGCTGCAAATGGGCACAGTGAGGCTGCAAATGAGCATTGTTGACCATCTTTTTCACTTACAGTAGCTGCGCATTTCTCACCCTAGGCTTATACTCCAGTCAATACGTTTTCCCAGTTTTTTGTGGTAAAATTAGGTGCCTCGGCCTATACTGGAGTATATACAGTAATCTCTTAAAACATTATTATTTTTTTAAATGAAGGCATATATATTATATATATATATATATATATATATATATATATATATATATACATACATACATACACATATACATATACATACATACATAAATACACACACACACACACATACATACATAAACACACACACACACACACACACATTTACAAATGTTTTGCATTTCATTTCTATTTTAAACTGAACAGGTTGTTTACAAGGTAAGGGTTCACATATACTTCAAGAAAATGATTGGGGCCTTTATCTCTAACCAACAAATCATGGAATCGTAAAGCAAGGTAATGGGAGAAGTGGGCAACATTATGGTGTGGAAAGTGGCTCTTGTCTATGAGGTAAAAAAGGGGAACCTTTTTGACTCAGCGGAGATGGACACGCAGACAGACCCTTTATTTAGCTAAATAATTGGAAAGTTGCTAATGATTCGCATGTAATCAGACTTTAGATTCCCTTTGGCATACAAACATGCTGTGATAATCTAGGTGTGTCTTTGAGCAGCCTATGTGAAAAATTTGTCAGATTACCTATCTAGACCCAAGCTGCAAACCCTGCAGGCTGATACCCCAGATGTGGGGCTGCAATACATTTCTGGGGGTCCCAGGTTGTAAGAAAACTGGATTTTTGAGTTACCTGTAAGACCTCTTTTTTTTGGATACAGGACACAGAAGAGGTCATTTTTAGACCATTGGGTTATACTCCACCTCCAAGTAATAGGACACTGGCAAATAACAAAGCTTGACTCAGCCCTGCATAACCCTTCCCACTCCCAGCATTGCTCTTTTCAGGAATGAAAAACCTTGCAGTAAATCGAACAGAGGGTTAAACTGCAGCCTTGGGAGTCACTGCAGTAGCGAATTTCATAAAATGTATTATCAAAGATCTGGAGCTGGTGTGGACTACTGCACCTAAACGGCTCTAACATGGCAAACAGGACTATTGACTGAGAAACTACTTTAGCATGACTTAAGCACATTTTAGCATGCAGTTTGATGAATCCTGGTAAATGACCTATATGTGGAGCTCTAGAGCAGGGGTCTCAAACTAGCGGCCCTCCAGCTGTTGCAAAACTACAAGTCCCATCATGCCTCTGCTTGTGGGAGTCATGCTTTTAACTGTCAGCTTTGCTATGCCTAATGGGACTTGTAGTTTTGCAACAGCTGGAGGGCCACCAGTTTGAGACCTCTGCTCTAGAGAGTAAATCCACCCACTGATAAATGATCCACTGACTTGTTTTGTATACTTTTCTGTGCCTTATGTTACTGGTGCCGTGGAATCATTTACATTCATAGGCAATTCTAATATTTTATAATAATAATATTTTAAAAGATCTAACCAATGAGGAAGTATATTATACAGCTACAAGGTCAGATAATGTTTGTTATCATGTCTGCAAGTATGCCATTTTCAGAAAAGAAGGAGATCATTTTCCTTTTTATTTAGTATGTCAGCATTTACCAGTCAATTTTTGATTAAGATCTCCTACAGATGCGATATGATTCCAGTGATTGAGCATATGCATAGTACCTTTAATTGTCTCACACAGAATGTATTAAATACATTCCTGTCTCAGCACTAGTGAACTAATTACTGACTAGCTCAATTACATTAACTGACCTTGGGAATATTCTTTAATGAAAACTATAAATCAAGACATGCGCTAGACCTTCAGAAACAAGGAAACTGGATGGCTGACAAATCTAGGTAAATGGAGGAACATAGAAAAAAAATGATATGTGAAAAACTACTGAATTGTGGATGGGGGTAGTAATTATAATAACAGTCTATACCTGTACAGCATTTCATGTATTCAGACCAGTGATGGTGAACCTTTTTGAGCCTGAGTGCCCAAACTGAAATAAATACATTGGTTTTGTGTTGCAAAGTGCCAACACTGCAATTGGCGAGAGAGGGAGGCTGAGCGAAAAGAGAGGGGTTGTGTGAGACAGAGAGAGAGAGAGAGAGAGGGGGGGGGCAGAGAGAGTGAGAGAGGAGGGGGGCAGAGAGGGGGCAGAGAGAGGGTGTGAGAGAGATGCTGAGAGAGAGGGGGGATAGAGAGAGGGAGGGGGCTAAGAGAGAGGGGGGGACAGAGCGAGAGCGGGACAGAGAGAGAGAGGGGTATGAGAGAGATGCTGAGAGAGAGGGGGAACAGAGAGAGGGAGAGGGGCTAAGAGAGAGGGAAGGGGGGCCGAGAGAGAGGGGTGTGAGAGAGATGCTGAGAGAGAGAGGGAACAGAGAGAGGGAACGGGGAACAGAGAGAGAGAAGAGGGACAGAGAGAAAGGGGTGCGAGAGCGATGCTGAGAGAGGGGTGAGCTGAGAGAGAGGGGGGGGGAAAGAGAGAGGGAGGGGTAGGGGCTGAGAGAGAGGGGGGGACAGAGTGAAAGGGGTGTGAGAGTGAGGGAAGGGGACAGAGAGAGGGGGACACAGAAGGGGGTGGAAAAAGAGGGGGGCTGAAAGAGAGGGGGGCTGAGAGGAGAGAGAGACCTCTAGCTCTGTCCTGTACCCTCTTGCGTGCCCACAGAGATGGCTCTGCGTGCCATAGGTTCGCCATCACTGATTTAGACTATAATAATACTCATAAGTAAATGATGTTGGGTTATGCTAAATGCATAAAAAATGGTGATAATAAAAAGAAAAAAAATTGAGGGTTGTCAACTGGAATTTGGCAGATGGAAACACCATTACTATCCTTTCTGTTTTAAGTTAGAGTAGATATTTTATAAGAAAAAAGTCATGAAATGATTTTGCAAAGTAAGATTCTTGTCGTACCAGAGCAATTCTTGCAGCCAGAGTCCTGTGTTTTTCATATGCAGTATTCACAGCTGCACACAGGGCACTGCCCACTCCTCTGCTCAGAGGCAGGTTGGGATCTGCACCATTTGCCAAGAGCTCTTTCACAGCCTAGAAAAAACAGCACACGCCACATAGTCAACAATCTACAGTAAGCATCTTTCTTAGACTGATAAAGTTACATCAAAGAAAGGTTAATGTGCTCGAGGACTGCACAAGGAAGCCACAGAGCAGTGACCAATGTCAAAATGTGTAAGATGACCTCAAGTGGATGTGATATACTTAGCACAGCGGGAACATGGATATAAGAAATATTTTGGATGCGATGTACCGTATATACTCGAGTATAAGCAGAGTTTTTCAGCACATTTTTTTGTGCTGAAAGTGCCCCCTCGGCTTATACTCGAGTCAAGCACTTTTCTGCAGCAGAAAATTACATTTTCTGATCCGACTTTGGGGCCCGTATCTTGAGATACGGGGCCACAAAGTCGGTTCGGAAAATGTAATTCTCTGCTGCAGAAAAGTACTTGACATTTTCCGATCCGAATTTGGGGCCCCATATCTCGGGGACACTTGGTGCTAGGAACCCCAAATTTGGTATTCAAACCCAGTGGAACTATCACTATAACATATCCAAAGATGGGGTTCTTATTTGGGTTTACCTAAGAACAGTAATAGCAAAATCTTCCAATGGGGACTTTAGCACCAAGTGACAAACAGGGATTCTTTCACTTTGGAAGGTCTTCATCTCACTTCCTATTTTTATAAAGGATGGTGAAAGCAAGTCTCCCCAATAGGACACATATAGCAAAAAAAAAAAACAACAGGGTTTATAACCCCCCTTACTCTATTTAAAATGTAAAAAAAAAGGTTTTGCCTATAGTTCGGCTTTAAGGGGTATTATGTCATTAAGAAGCACTGAATGCCAGCAAGCGGAGTTCTTGGCTTCTTTTCTTGTTTTCTAGGATTTTCTTAGTTCCTCTGTTATAAAAGGGCCTGTTATTTTTCCATACCCTGCTAATAGCTAAGGCTTATTGGAGTATCGCAACCTGTCTTCCCAGTGGTCGCCATTGGCCGGTCTTGATCGTGGAGAGGAAAAACTTCAGGTAGTCGAATAACAAAAACGGTCCTTAGAAGGAGAACAAAAAAGGAATGTGGCCTCTGGCTCAGAGCAAAGATTTATGGAAAAAGGGTCCTATAGGGGAGGAGTGGAGGCGGGGTTAACCCTTTTAAAAAGCTGTGAATTCTCTTCAAGTACTTGACACTGATATACCCAAATATTAAGTCATCTCACCATATCATTTCCACTGGCGATGGCCAAGGACAGAGGAGAGTGCCCACTCCACAGGGTATTGACCTTGGCATTGTGAGCCAGAAGTAAAGAAATGGTATCCTTGGCAAGCTGCATGAAAAAGAAAGACATATTACTGCAGACCTATGTAATAAAATTTAGCCAACCAGTAATATTTATGACTAAACAGCAACAAATCCAGTGTCATGCTTTATAAGCTGACAGCATTCAAAATATTGAATCTCAAAGTAAAACTATAGGCAAAACTTTTTTTCTCTTTTTTGGATAGAGCAAAGGAGGGATATAACCCCTGTGAACAGTAACAAACTCTGGACTGCCGCACTCTTGAAGAAAACGCCTTTCTTTATTTTAAAAACTGCACATCAAAAAACAAAGAACACAGCAGACAAAAAAGAGCTGACGTTTGGTGCTAGCAGTAGTGCTTAACCACTTCAGCCCCGGACCAATTTGCAGCCAAAGGACCAGACCCCTTTTTGCGAATCGGCACTGCGTCACTTTAACTGACAATTGCGCGGTCGTGCGACGTGGCTCCCAAACAAAATTTCCCAGAAATAGAGCTTTCTTTTGGTGGTATTTGATCGCCCCTGCGGTTTTTATTTTTTGCGCTATAAACAAAAATAGAGCGACAATTTAAAAAAAAAATGCAATATTTTTTGCTTTTTGCTATAATAAATATCCCCAAAAAATATATAAAAAAACATTTTTTTTCCTCAGTTTAGGCCGATACGTATTCTTCTACATATTTTTGGTAAAAAAAAATCGCAATTAGCGATTATTGATTGGTTTGCGCAAAAGTTATAGCGTTTACAAAATAGGGGATAGTTTTATAGCATTTTTATTAATATTTTTTTTTTACTAGTAATGACGGCGATCAGCGATTTTTATTGTGACTGCGACATTATGGCGGACACATCGGCCATTTTTGACACATTTTTGGGACCATTGTCATTTATACAGCAATCAATGCTATTTAAATGCATTGATTCCTGTATAAATGACACAGGCAGTGAAAGAGTTAACCACTAGGGGGAGGGGAGGGGTTATGGGCTGTGACGTGTGTGTGTTTTTTTACATTAGGGGGCGGGGCTGACGTCTGACGTCATTGATGTCAATGATCAATGACAGGCAGAGTAGGAAGCGCGGGGAGAGGTTTGTTTACACAGACCTCTCCCCGTTCTTCAGCTCTGTGACCGATCGCGGGACACTAGTGGCGATCGGGTCCGCTGGTCCCTCGGCCGGGGTCACGGAGCTGGCGGCGCGCGACCCACGGCCAGGCAATTAAAGGGCCACAGAGCAATTAAAGGGCCATGTACCTGTATGTGGTTTTGCCTGGCCGTGCCATTCTGCTGACGTATATGTGCAGGAGGCGGTCGGGAAGCGGTTAAGGCCCCTTTCACACATGCGGACCGTACATTAGATCAGTTCAGTCACGTTTTTTTATCATCAGTTGTTGTCAGTAAACATCAGTTTTCATCCATTTTCATTTCCGTTTTTCGTCCATTTACGTCCGTTTTTCATCCGATTACGTCCGTTTTTCATCAGTTTTTTATCCGTTTATGTCCGTTTTTTTTATCCGTTTTTTTTTTTTTTTTTTTAAACAGTTTTTCATGAATTATGGGAATTTTTTTGATGAAAAACGGATGTCAGCGGATCGGATGTGAACGGATCGTCCGCTAACGTCCGTTTTTCGTCCGTTCCGTTTTTTTACAGAAGACAAAATAGGGTCTTCTTCCGTTCGGAAAAACGGACGGATGTTAGCGGACGTTAGCGGATGATCATCCGCTAACGTCCGCTATCCCATAGACAAGCATTAATGTCCGTTTTCATCCGTAAACGGACGTATGAAAAAACGGACGAACGGTCCGCATGTGTGAAAGGGGCCTAATAAGCACTACTGCTAGTAGGAAACGTCAGCTCTTTTGTCTGCTGTGTTCTTTGATGTGAAGTTTTTAAAATAAAGAAAGGCGTTTTCTTCAAGAGTGCGGCAGTCCAGAGTTTGTTCCTGTTCATTGCTACTAGCAATTGCCAGCACCTACGACTTCCGAACTGAGAGAGAGCTTCACCATCTGTTTGTGTTCCTGGAGAGGTGAGATCCCCCCCCTCAGGGATATAACCCCTGTCAGACTTTTTTGCCATCTGTGTCCCATTGGGGAGATTTCACTTCCTGTCCCATAGCCAAACAGGAAGTGATAGGAAATATCTATAAATTAAGGGGATTCTTTATGGACCCCAGGTCACCATAACTAGTGTCCTCATTATTTTTCTGGGGACAAGGATAATGGTAAACAGAACAAATGGAGAGGGTAAATCCTAAACGGGGACACAGACAGCAATACAAATTGACAGGCATTCTAATCCCTCTCCACTCTATCCAAAACTAAAAAAGAAAAAAAAGTTTGCCTTTAGTTATACTTTAAGCATAAGTACAAAGCTGTTATCTGCAGTAGTTTAGCATATCACAGAAACACAAACAGTACACTATTATATAAACCTCACCTTTCCAGCTGATATTTGTCACAGCTTTACTTACTTAGTTCAATGACTAAAATAAATAAAATAATAAATAAAGGCTGATTAACTGTAATTAGATTTTGATTTTATTTTGTTGCTGTTTCCATCTCCTGAATCATGTATTGTGACTGTTGCAGATCCATAATAATAAGCATGCATAACGGTTCTAACCCAGGATGACTAATGTGTAGAAAGCAGGATCTGACCCTTTTCGGGCACCTTTACAGCAAGCATATATTTTCCATGGATCCCTGATCTATCAGCCCCATTGACCAGGCAAATCGATCAGCTTATTAACTAAACTGGGAAAGGGGTCCCATTATATTATGGACTTAATTACATCATTATTAGACTTGCTAAATCAAATGAAGCTGCAATTCCCAGATTATAAACCACACTGTCACTCTGAATTTGCTTCATCCTCAGTGTGCTGGCTATCTCTCCGATTGTTAGATAATACAGTAGGGTTCTGGATGACTAGCTTGAAGCACAGTTATGATCAATACATAGAGGGTGCTCTACCATTAATAACTGACTTCCCTTGTCTGACTGCAATATTTTAAATCATATGTTTAATTGGAGAACCGGTTTCACCTATTTTACTGCCTTTAGTAGTTTATATTTACCTTGTAGTTGTCTTCTCTCTCACACGCTACATGCAAAGGTGTGCGGCCACCCTCTTCTGGGACATGGGGGCTTTTCTCATAATAGTTGTACAGAGGTAGACCAGAGTCAAGGCAGCCTTTCATAGGAAATCCCAGAACTTTTCCAGGGCTATCTCCCTGTGGATACACATACATTTTATGTCCATGAGGAACTCCTAGAATACCTAGGTTCGATTGAAGAAGCATTCAACACAGTTAAAACCAAATACATATGCAGAATTTTATTTAGTCAGGGATGGATCTTCTACCACTTTGTTTAACATGAAAACAAACCTATGCTGTCTTCTCCCTATATAAATTCACGTTGTACAGATTTAAATGTGTATGGAATTGTTTTGTGATTTAGAAGCTACACCATTTTAGCAGCCCTGGATTCTATTTAAAAATGTGACCCAGTAAGCATTGCTTTAAAGACTTAGCACACTTTGCAGTGATGTCTAACCAAAGCTCTGTATGTAGTGATGTCTAATCCAAGCTCTGTATGTAGTGATGTCTAACCAAAGCTCTGTATGTAGTAATGTCTAACTAAAGCTCTGTATGTAGTGATGTCTAACCAAAGCTCTGTATGTAGTGATGTCCAACCAAAGCTCTGTATGTAGTGATGTCTAACCAAAGCTCTGTATGTAGTGATGTCTAACCAAAGCTCTGTATGTAGTAATGTCTAACCAAAGCTCTGTATGTAGTAATGTCTAACCAAAGCTCTGTATGTAGTAATGTCTAACCAAAGCTCTGTATGTAGTAATGTCTAACCAAAGCTCTGTATGTAGTGATGTCTAACCAAAGCTCTGTATGTAGTAATGTCTAACCAAAGCTCTGTATGTAGTAATGTCTAACCAAAGCTCTGTATGTAGTAATGTCTAACCAAAGCTCTGTATGTAGTGATGTCTAACCAAAGCTCTGTATGTAGTAATGTCTAACCAAAGCTCTGTATGTAGTAATGTCTAACCAAAGCTCTGTATGTAGTAATGTCTAACCAAAGCTCTGTATGTAGTAATGTCTAACCAAAGCTCTGTATGTAGTGATGTCTAATCCAAGCACTGTATGTAGTAATGTCTAACCAAAGCTCTGTATGTAGTAATGTCTAACCAAAGCTCTGTATGTAGTAATGTCTAACCAAAGCTCTGTATGTAGTGATGGCTAACCAAAGCTCTGTATGTAGTAATGTCTAACCAAAGCTCTGTATGTAGTGATGTCTAACCAAAGCTCTGTATGTAGTGATGTCTAACCAAAGCTCTGTATGTAGTAATGTCTAACCAAAGCTCTGTATGTAGTGATGTCTAACCAAAGCTCTGTATGTAGTAATGTCTAACTAAAGCTCTCTATGCAGTGACATCTAACTAAAGCTCTCTATGCAGTGACATCTAACCAACGCTCTATACACAGTGATTTGTAATCCAAGCTCTGTATGTAGTGATGTCTAACCAAAGCTCTGTATGTAGTAATGTCTAACCAAAGCTCTGTATGTAGTAATGTCTAACTAAAGCTCTCTATGCAGTGACATCTAACCAAAGCTCTATACAAAGTGATTTGTAATCCAAGCTCTGCATGCAGTGATGTCTAACTAAAGATCTGTATGTATACAGTGATGTCTTCTCAAATATCTGTATGTTGTGAAGTCTAACCAATGCTCCATATGCAATGATGTCTAACCAAAGCACTTTACACAGTCATATCTAATCAAAGCTCCGTACACAATGATGTCTAAGCCAAACTGTGTATGCAGTGATACCTAATCAAAATGTTGTATGTAGTGATGGCTATGCAAAGCTCTATATACTGTATAGCGATGTCTAACAAAACTCTGTATACAGTGATGTCTAATTAAAGCTTTGTATGCAGTGATGTTTAACTAAAATCCTGAATGCAGTGATGTCTATTCAAAGCTCTGTATGCACTTGTAGCACCCTCTAGTGTGCTACTATTGTCAGTGTAGGTAAAAGCATATTGTGACTCATGTTTAAAGGCTAAGTTCACATTTTTTTTCTAAATTCCAGCTCCCTTATGTACCAATATAGCATTAATGTTCTTATTTTGCAAAAATAAAACAGCTTTCCATTTATTCTACCCACGTTTACTTTACTCGGATGTTTAACCACTTAAGGACTGAGCCTCTTTTTGAGATGTGTTGTTTTCAAGTTAAAAACAGTTTTTTTTTCTGCTAGAAAATAATGTAGAGCCCCCAAACATTATAAAAAAAAATTCTAACACCCTAGAGAAAAAAATGGCGGTCGTTGAAATACTTTCTGTCACACCGTATTTGCGCAGCGGTCTTACAAGCGCACTTTTGGTAAAAAAAATAAATATTTTTGAATTAAAAAATAAGACAACAGTAAAGTTAGCCCAATTTTTTTGTATATTGTGAAAGATAATGTTACGCAGAGTAAATTGATACCCAACATGTCATGCTTCAAAACTGCGCCCGCTCGTGGAATGGCGACAAACTTTTACCCTTAAAAATCTCCATAGGCGACGTTTAAAAAATTCTACAGGTTGCATGTTTTAAGTTACAGAGGAGACCTGGGGCTAGAATTATTGCTCTCGCTCTAGCGATCACGGTGATACCACACATGTGTGGTTTGAACACCGTTTTCATATGCGGGAGCGCTGCTTACGTATGTGTTCGCTTCTGCACGCGAGCTCGGCTGGAGGGGGTGCTTTAAAAAAAAAAAAAATCTCTTATTTATTTTACCTTTTATTTTTACACAGTTTTAAAAAAAAAAAAAATAAATAAAAAATTGTGTCACTTTTATTCCTATTACAAGGAATGTAAACATCCCTTGTAATAGAAAAAAAAGCATGACAGGACCTCTTAAATATGAGATCTGGGGTCAAAAAGACCTCAGATCTCATATTTACACTAAAATGCAATAAAAAAAATGGTCCTTTAAGAGCTATGGGTGGAAGTGACGTTTTGACGTCGCTTCCGCCCTGCAATGTTATGGAGACGGGTGGGAGCCATCTTTCCCTCACTCGTCTCCATACCCAGCAAGGGTCAAGATCCGATCGCCTCCACCGCTGCAGACGGTTCCGGTAAGCGGCGGAGGGCACCAGAGCACGGCGGGAGGGGGGGCCCTCTCTCGCCGCCGATAAAAGTGATCTTGCGGCGCATCCGCCACAGGGACGACTCTTATCGGAAAGCGGAAAACCGGCCGAAAAAGAGGGTACCAGGGTTATGGCAGCTAGCTGCTGCCATAACAACGATATTCCTCTTCAAATTAAGGACGTATATCGGCCTGCGGAGGTCTGTAAGTGGTTAAAAACCCTGCTCCATTACTTCTGCCTTACTTCCTGAAAAGACTTTAGGTCATGACACAGGAAGGAGTTGACCAGCTGAGGGTAGATGATGCAGGGTGTGTGCTAATGAGATCAGCTGGTCAACTCCTTCCTGTGTCATAACCTAAAAAAGTAAGTAATGCGGCGTACACACGGTCGGAATTTCCGATGGAAACAGTCCGATGGGAGCTTGTCATCGGATTTTCCGACCGTGTGTATGCCCAACGGTCTTTTTCTGTCGGAATTTCCGTCGGACTTTGGATTGAGAACCTGTTCTCAATTTTTCAGACGGAAAACCTTTCTATCGGATTTTCCGATCGTGTGTAGGCAATTCCGACACGCAAAATTCCGACGCATGCTCGGAAACAATTCGACGCATGCTCGGACGCATTAAACTTCCCTTTTATAGTGCTGTCGAACGTGTTTTATGCCGCTCTGTTACTGACCGTCAGAATTTGGTGTGACCGTGTGTAGGCAAGACAGTTTGAGCGAAATTCCATCGGAATTTCGACGGGAAAACCATCAGAGCTTTTTCCGACGAGAATTCCGACCGTGTGTACGCGGCATAAGGCAGAAGTAATTGACCAGGGTTTTTAAACATCAATGAGGAGAGTGAGGTAAACATGGGTAGAATAAATGGAAAGCGGTTTTATATTTGCAAAATAAGTAAATTAATGCTATATTGGTACATAGAGGAGCTGGATTTTAAGGTGAACTTAATTTTCAAGCCCTGTAACTGGGTTGGGGGTATTAGAGTTCAGGGCAGCATGACCCATACAGGCAGCTCTCTGTTGCCCCCACGGTTCTGGAAAGTTGGAGAATGTTCTGGAAGCTAGAGGGCAGAGGCTAGGAGGGTTGTCCTGTATATTTAGGGGCCCTTAGCCAATCCCCAGGAGATGGGCCTGGTAGGGAACTAAATTAGCCCTTAAATAGACATGAGTTATGCTGGGCGGGGAGCCAGGGAGAAGATGGAGATGCAGTTCTGAGGAGGCGGTCGGTGGCCCTTGAGGCAAACTCCCTAGTCTGGGGGGGGGGGGGGTGCCCTGCCTCAGGCTGGGGTTCAGGTGGCTGGCCTGGAAGGATCCTACCACAGGAGAAGTTGGAAGGAGGCTTTCCTGAGAGGCAGCGGGAGCAAGGAAAGGACAGTGAAAGTACTAGAGCATGATGCAAGGATTTACATATGCCACATGTAGCAATCTTTCTTGAAGACAGAGGTGTGCTTAGGTCTTCTATAGCCTTGCCCTGCGAGATCTCCAGAGTGTCAATCAGGTAGACTGGTGAAAAGAAAATGCCAGGTGGGCTAGCTAAGAGGCAGCCAGGTGGGTTAGCATTTTCTTGTCGTGGTAGAGCTGGTACCAGTGTCTACATGGGAGTTGGAGGCACTCCAGCATGAAGTTCACAACACACTGTGCTACTTTTTACAGGGACTGTGAGTTCCTAGCCTGTAAGGGGCTATTGCTAATCTAACAGAGACTGTTAGCCTGTACAGAGGAATCAATTGGAGCTAAACAGAGCAATCGATTGGATTAATCAGTGTTGTATATAGGTAGGAAGTTGTCCCTGGTTTTGTCACTTTCAAGCTGAACATGCCATAATTCCTATTCCCATCCAAGTAATTAAAGTGGTTGTAAACCCTTTACAACCAACCAATTTAACCTACAGGTAAGCCTAGATTAAGGCTTACCTGTAGCTGCAAGAAATATCTCCCAAACCTAAAAGGTTTAGGAGATATTTGCAGAAATAGCCACAGCAATGTCTACGGCGCATGTGCCGTAGACATCGGGGTGGAAAATGTTGTGTGCCTGGCTGTGCAGCAGTGAGGAACCTAGTCACCTGCAATCCCTACGGGGGTAGTGCTACACATTGATGGTTATTCTAAGCTCTGTACGCAGTGATGTCTAACCAAAGCTCTGCATGCAGTAATGTTTATTCAAACATCTGTACGCAGTGATGTCTAACCAAAGCTCTGCATGCAGTAATGTTTATTCAAACATCTGTACGCAGTGATGTCTAACCAAAGCTCTGTATGCAGCGATTTGCAATCAACGCTCTGCATGCAGGGATGTCTGATCAAAGCTCTGTATGCAGCGATATCTATTCAAATATCTGTGAGCAGTGATGTATAACAAAAGCTCTGTATGTAGTGATGTCTCTTTGAAGATCTGTACGCAATGAGGTCTAATCAATGCTTTGTATTCAGGAATGTCTAATCAGAGCTCTGTAGGTAGTGATGTCTAACCAAATCTCTGTTGGCAGTGATGTAGTGATGTCTTTTCAAAGCTCCGTATGTAATGATGCCTAATTAATGCTTTCTATGCAGTGATGTTTGACCAAAGAGGGGACCAGGTCCCTTAACCAACGTCTTACAACTATTAAAGCGAAAAGCTAAGCCATAGCTATTGAGCCTATCTGACCCCTTATTTGTGAGCTTATTATCTGCCACAAGCATGAATTAAATGTTCCTGATGGGGTACTTACAACCTATGCAATAGTGGTGCAGGGGATAATGCCTCGGTGCAAGCACCTGTAGACTGCTGTAACCCAGGATCAGTGAAAGTAAACTGCTATTAATGCTGCCACAATACTGAGAACCAAGGAATCTTCCTTGGCCACCATCCTCAATCCAAAGATTAGGAGGCAGGGCATGCACACATAGTAAGCTCCCTCCAAACAAGGTGGCACATGCAACAAATGTGCTTCAAGCCACCTCAGTACAGCTCCACAGAGAAGCAGTGCAACAGTACTAACACTAGGCACTCTCTTGCAGGACATTTAAAATTGATGCCAAAGCCATCCTGGAATGTCTGACCATGCAATTATAAGGGTAGACAGCCCCCTCGTCACAATCCAAGTGAGGAATCAGATTGGCAACCCAGGTGAATGTTTAAAGGGCTTTCATCCTATACTTGTCAACTTTAGTGGCAGGAATACGACGGTTAGGGTCCTGGCTTTGCCCTACATGGGAGGCACACCCCACAGGGGTCTTTAGTGACTGGGCACTGCACCAGGCAGACCACGCCTCTGGACCTGTAAAGCCCTCTGTGGCCAATTCCACATGAAGCAGTATATTCCACAGGAAGTGCTAACAGCAGAATCCCAGGTACGGTACCCCAAGGCTCTGCTGAGGAGGCCACTGATCTAGAAGCTGCATAAAAAGCCTCAGTAGCTATGGTGTAGCCAAGCGATGAAGAAATCATCTTTAATGGAATTGTCTTGAAAGAAACCACCCAGGAGGGAAAGAAAACATCCTTGTTAGAAGGTAAGCTTCTCTCAATAGTGAGAAGAGGTCTATCATCTAACAACCCTAGCAAATAACTTAAAGAGGAAGTAAACCCTCTAATACAACTTTAGATCTTCTTAAAATAGATAACACAGACAGCTGATTGCTGCCTGTGAAAGTGCACTTACTTGCTTACTTCAGATGATATGCCTGTTTTCATTTAGAATGACGTCATGCGCGCCTGCGCAGTGTGTAGCTGCTAGATCGGCATATGTCAATGCCGTTTTTCTATGTCCGGCTTGTCTGCTTAGTGAACTGCGAGACATTCTCCTCTGAACGGCATAGAATGTAAAAATCATTCAGCAGCCTCTTCCTGACACTCCCCCTTGTGACTGAACAACACGTCACACAGGGGAGTGAATTAGAGGAGAGAGAGAGAGAGAGACACAGGAAGCCAGCAGTTCTCATATCCTCATTCCATTCAATTCTCTGTTGCTGTAGTAACGGCAATCGAGAGCGAGGCTTGGATATGACGGTACGGCGCATGCGCGAGATTTCGACAGGGCCGCGCAGTAAGGGCGGAAATGACGTCCGCATAGGCTGCTGTAATCCACAGTAAAAATGGAGCAGCCGAGACTATGAACAAAACGAAAAAGATAACCACAAAAAAAGGTACTTGCAGCGCTCGTTTTTCTATTTAGGACAGATAACATGCTTGGGTATGTTACAACACACACACTCAGTTAAAAAATAGCATTTTTTTGGGGGGTTTACTTCCTCTTTAAGCTAGCTGGGAGTGGGATGGGGTTATAGAGGGATGTCCTGGGAACATTTATTTTTTGCTCGTGTTCAATCACCTGAAGGTAGCTGCATACAGTCAGGTTAAAATGATTTAGAAACCCCCTGAGGAAGATACGCCACACCCTGAGTATCGACACGCGTAGGGGAGGGGCCAGGGCGGAGCGAGAGACAGTACACCTGCCTTGAGGGGATACAAGCCATACCCATACTGTTTACAGTATTTTATTGAGCCTTATGAAGTACGGTACACTGACGCACCTTATACATGTGAGTACCCCGGCGGGGAATGTTTTTTAACTTGTTTATTCAATTTTGTAAAACGGTATTGCACTATTAGCCTTTTTCTTTTTTCATGTGCCTCTGAGATCATTGCACTGAGGATACTACTGATCCAGTGAAACAGCTGAGAACCCTATAGTGGTTCATATGCGTGCTTTGACTCAGTGTAAAAGCTGGTCACACGCTCTGAGGTGAGCTTATTACCATAAGGGGTTCCCGGATTTCACCTATGCATGATTCAGAGCCACGGTTGGATGTAACAAGCATGTCAATAGTATGATCACCGGAGATCACATCACCTGCATCTAGTCTCACATCAATCAACATTTTGTGTTTCTTATCACAGCCCAAGACAGGCTGCCACAAAGAACTGTTTTTTTAATAATATAGAGACACTTGTGTGGTTTATACACTTGCAATTTTTTTATAAATCTTTTATACATGTTTGCTATCACATATGTATGCATTTAGCACTTTTTTCATCTAATATTATTATTATTATTATTATTATTATTATTGATATTTTATTTTTTGTGTGTTATTGTGCATGGCACCTTAGAACTCTAAAGGGTCCATATAACCTCACAGAGTTTTTTCTGGCACTTGTGCACTTTATATTTATCTATGCGTTTTAGTTGTGCGTTTACAGATTTTGTGCACATTATTTGTTTTTGCTATATTTTGCACTTGCACTTTACACCAGTTGTATTTTTACTATTTTATGCACATTGTTATATTCTTGTGGATCTATAACTATAGATTAAGATACAGATCATCTAGTGCATAGCCATTCCAGCGCAGCGTATATTTAATTTTGTGTTTAATGTGCACGAACGTATGAGACGTGTTTAACGTTTGCAGCTTGATAGTGGCGGGTTGGTAGGGGGTTCTTTAAGGCTCGCAGGATTTTGTTGTTTTGTAAAATGATTTAAAGAAGCCTGGGTCCTGTATTGTACAATCAGGAAATTTGTTTTTTATTTTTCATCCTGCACAGCTAAACTTTGATTGGTTGTTATAAATAACACAAACAATTCCCTCTGGTGTTTAAAAATAACTCATAATATTCCTTTAAACGTTTTTTTCAAAAATTTGGGGTCAGGTGTGTGCCCCTTATATAATCACTTTTTACTGTTTAAAATTCATTTCATTCTAAAGTCAGACTCACTTGTAGTGATGCTTCCCGGTATCCAGGTCCGTTTTTCGGTCAAATCGCTACTTTTAAAAATCATGCACAGCAGACTTCATCTTGCTTGTGGGCATTTGAAGCCCACAAGCAATCACTTCCTTGTTCCATCGCATTTGAAGTACCAGCATTCCTTGCTGGTTCCCATGCATGCTCAGTGGCAACTGCGCCGAGCGGCGTAATCATAAATGTTGCCATCACAACGTCGTTGAAATCACGCAAGATTACGCATCGGACCTCCGCACTGACTCCTGGGATGAATTACACAAGATCCCAGGAGACAGTGCGACGATCACCGGTTACCCGCACAAACACCACTCACAACCGCAGGGACAGAACACTGTCACCATAAACCCGAACAGGTACGAGGAAAACAAAAAAAAAACAATGTCCATTGTGCACTCTTTGCTGCATTTAGAAACCAATGAGCGTAAATTAGAAAAGTGTGTGCAGAACCGCTTTAATGATCATTACATATGCCGCAGATAGGTACTATTTGTCTATACCATACTGGCTATGTTCCAGCTGTTCCTGCACTTGCTGCTACCTAAATCTATAGCTTCCTTTGTGCAGACTTCATATCTGGAACCATCACACTGCAAGAAATCTCACATCAAATCAAGATGCCGTTCTCTCCAGATAATAATCCAATAAATTACAAAAAAATATGATTTTTAAGGTGTAAAATAGATAGGCACTATAGAGGGACATACTTTGTTTAGAGGGTTCTCTATACCACATTGTAAATAATTCTGACCTCTCTGACAATTACCAGAAAGTAGAAATAACACATAGGGGCTGATTTAAAAAAACTGGAGACTGCAAAATTGGGTGCAGCTCTGCATAGAACCCAATCAGCTTCCAGGTATTTTTGGTCAAAGCATAATTGAACAAGCTGAAGTTAGAAGCTGATTGGCTACCATGAACAGCTGCCCCAGATTTTGCACTCGCCAGGTTTAGTAAATCAACCCCATACTGTTAAAACATAGGGCAGTAGTATACAGGGAAATGTAAGGCTCTCTTGGATGTGGATCCCCCTGGTTGATGGTAATGACCCCCAGAGCCGATCCGCCCTATACACGCACTATGCAAGATGCATAGGGCCCCGTCGCTGTGGGGGGGGCCCCAAGGGCGGATCGGCTCTGCTTCTCGAGCTTCAATCTCCTCCTCCCCCTCCTCCTCTTGTCACACTGCGGGAGTCGGAAGACCGTTGTGTCTCAGAGCTGACTGAAACCTTCGGTCAGCGCTATGACAAAGATCCCGCCCTACTCCTAGACCAGCTCGTGTGATAGATACAGTGTTCTGTCTATCACACAAGATGGTCTAGGAGGAGGGTGGGACTTTTGTCCTAGCGTGGCATAACATTTCACATTGAGCTCCGTGAAACAGCGGGAGATGCCTGCTGTGCATAATCCACTGGCACTGACTGGTGAGGCTACATTGATTGCCACAGTAAGACTGCAATGATGGGCACCATTAGGCTGCAATGATGATGGGCACAGTAAGGTTGCAATGATTGGCATGGTGAGGCGGCAATTATTAACATGGCGAGGCTGCAATGATAAGCATGGTAAGGCTGCAATGATTGCCATGGTGAGGTGGCAGTGATGGGCACAGTGAGGCTGCAATGGTGGGCACAGTGAGGTGGCAATTATTAACACGGTGAGGCTGCAATGATGGGCACGGATGAGGCTGCAATGATGGGCACGGTGAGGCTGCAATGATTGGCGCGTTGAGGACTTAAGTAAGGCTCGCTGGGGATCCTGAAGCAAGGAGGGGCTCCCCGTGGTGAGCTGTTCCCTGGCACCCCTTCTTCAACCTCCCGCCACCCTCTTTTTTCCCGTACTCTTTTTCTCTTGACTTTCTTTTCCTTTCCTCAACCCCCTCTGTTTTTAGTTAAGATTTAGGAAATTTCTAATGCGCACTGGACTTGTTCTGGGCATAAACCCTTGACGGTGACCCATCGATGGGATCCCTGCCTGGGACCTCCTTCTAATAGGCCAGACTAAAGCATGACTGCTTATGTTTCCTTTGCTCTTTTAGGGGCTAGGGAGGTATTATGGTAGGCCATGTATACGTTTCTTTTGAAACTCTTCTGTTCCTTGGCAGGACAGCTTGGCCTTCACATCATATCTTTTGACATAAGCTACTGCAATGGAATTTGCTCCCCTTTGTAATTATATTATTTTGTGTGTGGATATCTGTATGACTTGGAAATTGCCTTTTTCCTTTAAAAAAAAAAGAAAAAACATAGGGCAGTAGTGTATCTTCTATGGGCCCCTTCCAATTATGATTTCAGGAGTCAGGCCTTGCCATGCACCTCCCAAAGTGAAAAGTCTTACAACCAGTGGGGGATATATTTTACACTTCGGGAGAGAGTACCTTAGCAAAACGGATAAAAGAAGACGGCAGAAAAATATTTAATTGCCAAGTTGACCTACTCTGGGAAAAGCTGCTAGTGGGATGATTTCTACAGATGCGCATTAGAACATATAAATAAAACGAAGAAGAATAAAAACTGCCTGCCTTACAAACTGCTTCTCTTATCTGCTGTCAAGTAACGGTGCCTATGTGACATTTATCGGTGTTCACTGCTGCAAAAGAACTTCCAACAACAAAGACACTAAAAATTCCTGGGGAGCGATTCAGCTGCGCTCTGTCATCTTTATGACAGACATGTGTCTATGCTGTATTCTATTTTTATTTCCTGCACACTAATTAGACGTCCCTCTGAGAATAAGTGCTGCCGACATACTGTACCCTGTCAGGATCATACACATAGTCCCCATCCTCAGCGCTGGCATTGGGATCTGAAGCGGCAAATAGCAGAATCTCTGTGATCCGAGTTCCTTCAGCTACTGGCAAAGCTGCTGCTATGTGGAGAGGAGTCAGGGAACCGTTCTGGGAAATAAAACATACACTTATAAAACCACTTGGGAAACAGCACAGGACTCCTGAAAACATGCTAATCAATCATCAACCCAAATCATTAGTGAGCAGGCAATCAGAAATTACTACAGTGTTAAGACTTTTACTTGTTCAAAATTATTTATATTATATATATATATATATATATACACATACACACACATACATATACACACACACATACAGTTGTGCTCATATGTTTACATACCCTGGCAGAATTTATGATTTCTTGGCCATTTTTCAGAGAATTTGAATGATAACACAAAAACATTTCTTTCACACATGGTTAGTGTTTGTCTGAAGCCATTTATTATCAATCAACTGTGTTTACTCTTTTTAAATCATAATCACAACACAAACTACCCAAATTACCCTGATCAAAAGTTTACGCACCCCAGTTCTTAATACCGTTTAACATCAATGACAGCTTAAAGTCTTTTGTGGTATTTGTGGATGAGGCTCTTTATCTTCTCAGATGTTAAAGCTGCCCTTCCTCTTGGCACAAAGCCTCCAGTTCCTGTAAATTCTTGGGCTGTCTTGCATGAACTGAACGTTTGAGATCTCCCCAGAGTGGCTCAATGATATTGAGGTCAGGAGACTGAGAAGGCCACTCCAGAACCTTCACTTTATTCTGCTGTAGCCAATGACAGGTCGACTTGACCTTGTGCTTTAGATCATTGTCATGTTGGAATGTCCAAGTACGTCCCATGCGCAGCTTCCTGGCTGATGAATGCAAATGTTCCTCCAGTATTTTTTGATAACATACTGCATTCATCTTGCCATCAATTTTGACCAAATTTCCTGTGCCTTTGTAGCTCACACATCCCCAAAACATCAGCAATCCACCTCCGTGTTTCACAGTAGGTATGGTGTACCTTTCATCATAACCCTTGTTGACTCCTCTCCAAATGTATTATTTATGGTTGTGTCCAAAAAGCTCAATTTTGGTCTCATCACTCCAAGTGACTTTGTGCCAGAAGGTTTGAGTCCTGTCTCTGTGCCATTTGGCTTATTGTAAACGGGATACTTTGTGTCATTTGCGTAGTAATGTCTTTCTTCTGGCGACTCGACCATGCAGCCCATCTTTCTTCAAGTGCCTCCTTATTGTGCATCTTGAAAACAGCCACACCACATGTTTTCAAAATCCTGTATTTCACCTGAAGTTATTTGTGGGTTTTTCTTTGCATCCTGAAGAATTTTCCTGGCAGTTGTGGCTGAAATTTTAGTTGGTCTACCTGACCGTCGTTTCGTTTCAACAGAACCCCTCATTTTCCACTTCTTGATTAGAGTTTGAACACTGCTGATTGGCATTCTCAATTCCTTGGATAGCTTTTGATATACCTTTCCTGTTTTATACAGTTCAACTACCTTTTCCTGCAGATCCTTTGACAATTCTTTTGCTTTCCCCCATGACTCAGAATCCAGAAATATCAGTGCAGCACTGGATGAAAGATGCAAGGGTCT
The DNA here is from genome assembly GCA_028564925.1 of Lithobates sylvaticus. Classification (NCBI taxonomy): domain Eukaryota; kingdom Metazoa; phylum Chordata; class Amphibia; order Anura; family Ranidae; genus Lithobates; species Lithobates sylvaticus. Next base: position 436,832,855 of record CM053028.1, read on the forward strand.
GTCAGGAGTCCAGAAACTCATTGACCTTTTATACACACACACTAATTACAAGCAAACAGATCACGGGTGAGGATGGTTACCTTTGATAGCCTTTCAAACCCCTTTGTGTCAACTTGTGTGCATGTTATCACGCCAAAATCACCAGAGTATGTAAACTTTTGGAATCCCAATCAGCAGTGTTCAAACTCTAATCAAGAAGTGGAAAATTAGGGGTTCTGTTGTAACCAAACCACGGTCAGGTAGACCAACTGAAATTTCAATCACAACTGCCAGGAAAATTGTTCAGGATGCAAAGGAAAACCCACAAATAACTTCAGGTGAAATACAGGACTCTCTGAAAACATGTGGCTGTTTCAAGATGCACAATAAGGAGGCACTTGAAGAAAGACGGGCTGCATGGTCGAGTTGCCAGAAGAAAGCCATTACTACACAAATGCCACAAAGCATCCCGCTTACAATACGCCAAACAGCACAGAGACAAGCCTCAAACCTTCTGGCACAAAGTCATTTGGAGTGATGAGACCAAAATTTTGCTTTTTGGACACAACCATAAACACTACATTTGGAGAGGGGTCAACAAGGCCTATGATGAAAGGTACACCATTCCTACTGTGAAACACGGAGGTGGATCGCTGATGTTTTGGGGATGTGTGAGCTACAAAGGCACAGCAAATTTGCTCAAAATTGATGGCAAGATGAATGCATTATGTTATCAAAAAATATTTTAGTAACATTTAGCCAGGAAGCTGCGCATGGGACGTACTTGGACATTCCAACATAACAAAGATCCAAAACACAAGGCCAAGTCGGCCTGTCATTGGCTACAGCAGAATAAAGTGAAGGTTCTGGAGTGGCCATCTCAGTCTCCTGATCTCACTATCATTGAGCCACTCTGGGGAGATCTCAAACATGCAGTTCATGCAAGACAGCCCAAGAATTTACAGGAACTGGAGGCTTTTTGCCAAGAGGAATGGGAAGCTTTACCATCTGAGAAGATAAAGAGCCTCATCCACAAATACCACAAAAGACTTCAAGCTGTCATTGTTGTTAAAGGGGACAATACACAGTATTAAGAACTGGGGTATGTAAACATGAGTGAAAGAAAAGTTTTTGTGTTATCATTTATATTCTCTGAAAAATGGCCAAGAAATCATAAATTCTGCCAGGGTATGTAAACTTATGAGCACAACTGTATATATACGTGATCGGATGCACAGCTGCCACCCTGTAGCAGTACAACCGCTATAGAGTGGACAGCAAGCGGTTAAAATGTAAAACACAGACAATTAGACTCACAAAGCCAAATGGGTATAAGGCACATAACATGAACCAGAATGCGACTCCAACTGTAGCCTCAATTTGTAGTTCCAGATAGGCACAAACAACACCCAATGCAGAACCTTATAGGCCCAAAAACAATCACCTTCTAAGACAGTAGTGAGCCCCTATGCCCGTTTTTTTGGGCACACATTGCTCTGACCCTTGGCAGTGAGAACTTGGTTTGTCTGCATCTGAGATCTCTACATCTAATCAACAAATCTGAGAAAGGTGGAGGTTTTTTTTTTTATGCATTTTCCCCTTTTTGCTAGATGCTGGAAGATTCACAAAAAAACATTTATTTTTTTTCCTTAATAAGTGAACTGCTGCGTGTTCAAACGCTCTTTCATGGTAAAACACTGCCTTTAAAACAGGACTAAATGATAAAACATTTGATCCCATAATCAAATTATAAAAATCCATTTTTATGATGGCATTAGGAGTTATATTCCATGGCTAAAGAAGACAAAGTCATTTTTCGGTCTGCTGTGACATGCATTGATCTAGGATTCATGCAGCTGGCAGCTAAATCCAACAGTGTAATTAGAAAAGGAAATTACAGAGCATGCCTACATGTGATTAGGTGGAAGCCTGATCACCGCCATCATTCTGTTTAACATTGTACAAATACGATTACCAAGCTAATCATTTTAGTTATACAGAAAGTAAATGTTTAATAGGAAGTTTGTTCTTGAGCAATATTAAGCTATGTAAGTTACCACTGTCGGCAGACGGACATCAGTGCTTGCTCCACATTCCAGCAGTAACTGTACAGTGTCGGCATCTGCAGCTCTGACTGCAAAGAATAAAGGATGCATGGGGATGGAGCACATATCCGGGTCAGCACCTCGCAGGAGAAGCAGCTTGATGGTAGATCTTAGGTTTTTATCCCTAGAATGAATACCATTGTTAATAGAACACCCTTGAGAAAAAAAAACAGTAAATATACCTGAAACTATGTGTTAAATGTACCAAACCTGAAACTACTGAAACTACTGAGCTCAAAGAGTGTCTGTATGTTTAACACGCTTAATAAAAGTTCTTATTGTGGATTGCAGCCACTGTGCCCATCAATTGCAGCCACTTGTGACCCATCATATGCAACCACTTGTGCCCCATCATATGCAGCCACTTGTGCCCTTAAAAAATGCAGCCACTTGTGCCCATCATATGCAGCCACTTGTGCCCGTCAAATGCAGCCACTTGTGCCCAGTATATACAGCTACTTGTGCCCAGTATATACAGCTACTTGTGCCCAGTATATGCAGCCACTTATGCCCATCAAATGCAGCCAGGCGTTTCCCCCGGCTGTCACTTCACTACCCCACCCCCCAGATGCAGATGCAATGATAATTAGCAGACTCAGACTTCTATAGAAATACAGCTATACAGGTGTAGGCCTCCAGCCGTGCACTACTTCTGTATAGGTAGGATCGCTGTCTCCTATGGCAACAGTCTTGTAGTAGTTACTAAGGGTAGCATATTCAACTATTGACAACACAGTTCTCTGTTTACTCCACAATCACTCACTGTGGATCTTCACTCAACGAACTCCCAGTCTTTCCCTAGACTTTAGATCCAATAGCCACTGGATCCCCCTGGGCTCTTCTACTATTAGCACTCAGTATCTTCCTCAAGCGTCAACCCGGCTTCCCTGCTGGGTCCCTCGCTTGGCACTCACAGAGACTCTTGAAGCTTCACGCCTGCTGACCCGCTAGGTCCCTGGCTTGGCACCCACTGATGCTTTCCCACTTCTTCACCGTCCCTGGCTGATGAGAAGACTGCTCAGGTACTGACTTCAGATTATTCACTGTGGTCTCCGGTAACAAGGTGGATGGTCCCTTAGTGGCAACAGCTTCCCCCTCTACCTCTGACCACAGCTGGTTGCCCGTCCGGCTGAATCGGTACTTCTGGTTGGACTGCAGGCCAGCAGTCCCAAGCCTAAGCTGCTTTCTTGCTTCTGGATAGGCCTCCTGCTTCTGATTAGGCTAGCAGCCACATGCCCCCAGGATAGGCTTCAAGCTTCCGGCCTAGCAGCCTGGGGCAGTACAACACACGTCCACCCAGGTGGCACAGAACCCTGATCACCTGACTCCACCCAAATAAATAGGCTCTCCCAGCAGGCCAAGGGACCGAAGAAAATCCCTGCTCAATGGCTGAGACACCCCATCTATTCATGTCTGAGCTTACAAAGCCCCTGTCTTATCTAATGCCACTAGCATAGTGCCACCTAGTGACAGAAGAGAAAGGGTGCAACGAGTCCAGATTTAGGGGGAAATCCATTGATCTACTAACAATTGGCCAAGGCAACTATCGCTTGGCAACTAAATTTGATAGCAACCCTGCCTAAACTTCAGGGTGCTACATACTATAACCACTATCCCCAGTACAATCAAATAGTCTTATAGCCTGTGTAAATATGAAGAATCAGAACACATTATAGTCCCCACCAAATGTGAATCCTTCTCATAGCTTCCCTTTGTTTCCATGCCCCCAGTGTGAATAAACTCTCAGCAGATAATTTGACCCTTAGGCTTCATCCTGCTGCTCCTAGGGGTATTTTTATCCCCCTGCCTCCAAATGTCCCTGCATGTTAGCCTATGTGTCCATTAACACATAGGCTTTTAGAGGAGTTTAGAGCCAGGGGCATTTAGAGGCAGAAAAAAACCCCACTGCCAGTGATTTCAGAAGCAGCAGCATTTTGGCAGAAAAACACATGACACGTGTAAACAACTCTAAATAATAAATTATTATTCTGTTCAATGAAATGAATTAATGCCCAAGAGCTTGATTCGGCTAAATGTACCCAAACGCGTTAAACACATTTTCAAGCATCAAGTGTTTTTTCTGCCAAAATGCCACTGCCAGGAGGAAAGGCATCTAGGAGAGATAGAGAAAATGTTCAGTGTGTATAAGGCCTTATGTATGAATAGATTAAATCAGGTTTGATGCTCCAGTTGCCTCCATCCTTCTTGCCAAAAATCCCAAATTATTCCACTGTCCTTATGACACTCACAGCATCCCATGCAAAAACCAAAATACCACATCCATCGTATTAACCATGGAAATACAAAAAAAATAAAATTATGCTTACATTATTTAAAAAAACACAGTGCTCCCAAACTAATGCTACACGTGCTATATGCTTGTGCAAACCTAGTCCACAACCACCACCGTGCTGGAACCCCATGCAGATGGGTTCTCACCAGAATCTGCGACACATGGTTCTTATACGGTCCAAGCAGGCTCAATATATAAGGACAGTCACCACTTACTTACTGATTGTGCACCAAGCTTGCGATGGAGGCACAAAAACAAACAAAAGATATCAGAAGGATTCACATTTACGCGGTGGTTAAAGTACATTTTAGCTTTTAGGAATAGAGCACTGGTTTCTGATTCACTCTATTATACTAATCCAGGGGGGATAATATACTTTCAAACTGCAGGAGAGATTAAAATGTGGAGTTGGGGGTGGCACCTGGAGCCTTGGATAATTGATAACTCTACATTTCCCAGTAGTCTACCTATGCAGTCACAGCATACAGCATAAGAATTTACAATGTGTGGACAGAATAAAGGTTGGGAGTGTGTTGGGTACAAACAAAACAATAAAGTGGCTAGGCAATTAGCAGTCATACTTGTGAGGATCAGAGGTGGAATCCAATGCTTCCCGTCCAGGGCCAGCCTCACTATAAGGTACGTCAGGACATGTCTCCAAAACTGTAGGCATTTGGTCATAGTGCTTCACATCCTTCTCATGGGCAGCATTCCCTTCACTTCCACTGATACCCAACGTGAAGTCACTCGATTCTTCCTATACTTGTACATAATATATTAGTACGCTTTTATTGTTATAGTAATGGTTTTATTGTTACAGTAAACCCAAATGTATCAATTCAATAACGTGGAATGTGCAGAGTCAGCCCCGGTTGTCTATATGTCTTGGATACTACATCAGTGAGATTTCCCAACCATAATTTCTGCCTCCATTCCTCCTCACTAGGGTTGAGTTCAGGCATGTTCGAATCTCAGTCCAAACTCCACCTGAGCAATCCCGCCAGGAAGCTACCGGTTTCATTGTACTTGGCCAATCATAAGCGGCCAAGGCATTCCCTGCCTTGCAGTTGCACGTATACAAGGGGCGTGTGTACGTGGGGCTGCAAGGTGGGGAATGCCTCGTCTGCTTATGATTGGTCAAGTACAGTGACAGTTTCCAGGCAAGATTGTGTAGGTGGGTCTAAACATGCCCTAAGCTTCACCTCTAAACTTTGGGTGTTCACACCCAACATTGCATATCCTAGCAAATCCTTTCCTTTCCTTTTACTTTCTTAGGTAAGGTGAATATCAAAGGCTGCCTTTTTAAGGCCTGGTTCACATTTGTGCATTTTATGGAAAGGGCCAGGGACTTTTTACCGTTTTTTGGTTCCATAAACTTCAATGGATCAAAAGAGTGTATTGAGTGTGCACACTGACTATGGGCATGCACAATGCAGATGCCAAGAATGGAGCCAGGTGGTGGGATGGAGTTACACCATCAGTGGCCACCCAATGGCCAAAGATTAAAGCTGTATTAAACCCAAAAGCAAAAATGTATTATTTTGCAGCTTGCTAATTGTTAAATGTGATGGCTGCATTTGTTTTTCTCTTGTTTTTTGCTTCCTTTCTTTTATTTCATCTGGCTATGCAGCCAATAAGTCTGTTGTTTTCCAACCAAACAAGCTGTCCTGCAAATGTAGCAGTGTGTTGAGACAAACCATTTACCACTGACAGGGGGTGCTTACAATGATGAGTTTTATTTATTTTATGTAAAACCTTTAAAATAAAGGTTTTATGTAAAACCTTTATCACAAAATTAAATTAAAAAAAAGGTTTACTGTTAATGGCTAGTAAAGTGTTAGCTGGAGTTTGGCTTCATTTTGTTAGTGTATCTAAAACTGCTAGTACAAGCAGATAGTCACATGGGAATATGATATATCAGAGGCCTACAAGATCATATGGTCTGTATAGAATAATTTCAGACATTCTTCTGACTTTGCATTATACTTCTGTTAAAGGTATCTGTATCGGACAGCAAACTTAGATCCTTGCTCTTCATCACGATGTGAAGGACTTGGAAGGCGTTGAGTTGTTACGTCTCTTTCTCCCCTTTCCCCTCTCAAATAACCCCCCCCCCCCTTTTTTTCCCTCTCTGTCTTTTCTTCTTCTCTGCTCCCTTGTCTGCTTCTTCTTTTTCTATCTTCTCTAATAGGTTCTCAAATACTTGACGATTCAGTACAGAATTGTGCGCTCGGCCCCCTAGAGTACTGGGTTGAGCGAAAGAGTCATTGCAACATGACCTTACATTATTTTGGAGGACCTCACACTTATATTTATATGTTGGGTTTTATTGATCTGTGCTTTCCCTATATACTGCAGTTTAATTCTACTGTTAGTTACGGTTGTTGAGGGTACATTTTTTCACCTTAGGTACCCATGTTTTTTTGACACCCCTCTTACAGACAAATAAAAATAGAAATAAACATGAATCTGCTAGTATATCCAACACTACCCTCCCTAAGGCACCTTTCACACTTGTGCGAATTGTCCTGCAACTTGTACCCTATGATTTCCAATGAGTACCATTCATATCTGTGCGACTTCAGGTTACACCGACTTCAAAGTAGTCCCTGTACTACTTTGGTCCGACTTTGATGCGAGTTGAGGTGCATAGACCTCAAGTTTACACAGGCATTCCCTGAAATCACGGCAAAATCGTTGCAAAATGCCCTGACTTTAAATTTGCGGCAGTGTGAAAGGTGCCCCTATGCTCCTCCATCCAGAGTAGAAGCACTCTAATTCAGGAGGTGTGTTACTGGACAGATCACCAGGAGAAAAGAGGAAAAAAAAGCCTAAAAGGATAACGAATGCAGCCACCACATCGAATGATTGATAAGCTGCAATATACAGCATTTTTGGGTTTGGGTTGAATACTGCTTTAAAGTGGATCTAAACCCAATGTCATCCTTTCTAAACTACTGCCATAGGGGTTACCTATAAGGATATACATGCCTCCTGCATGTATCTTTACCTGTCAAATGTCTCCCCTCTGTCTGTTATGAGACCCGAAAAACTGCATATTCTGTGGGTGGGTCTGTTGTCTGGAGCTCGGTGGGTGGAGTCATGATGTCAGTAGACTCCCCGCCCACCTCTACACTCCCCTTGTCAACATGCATTTTCTCCTGTGTATTTCTTACACTGAACTTCTGCTATTATTACTAACGTCCAGTGAAAAGACAGGAAAGTAACCACATGACTTCAGCATGCCCAATTATGTTGAGGTATGGAACATCCAATCCTGGCAGAGCAGCAGAAGAAAGGAGTGGGAGGGAATTAAAAAATAATGCATGTCTCTTAGGCTAGTGCACGAGATATGTAAATCACCTGTCACTCACAGCAAGGGGGAGGATTTGACAAAGTTTTATTCTGTTTGTCAAAATTTATCTCACTGAACAATAAAAAGGATTCAAAATAAACTGGTATGATCAAATCGTTCGCGCTCCTACTATTCCACACCACCACTGCGCACAAAGAAAAATTACTTAAAACACCTAGGTGTATAAAAATAAACTAAGCAGCTACTTAAATAGATAAATAATGTAAAGTGATTTTAAATTAATAAAACAGCAGCGCTAATAATCACAGTGTCTGTGAATAAACTAAATATTTAACCTGTGTAGACAATACTGAAAAATAATCACCCTGTATAAACAGTGCTAAAAAAAACAACAACACAGATAATCACCTATATATATATATATATAAAGTGAAAAATTAAAGTGAAGTGTGATTATATATTTCTTGCAGGTGTCCAAATAAAGAAAACAAATCCAAACAAAAGTCCATAAACTGTTACTTATAGTAGTGATAATGTTTCAAAAAGTGACAGAAAAGTGAACGAAAAATCCTGAAGCAAATAAAGTTTTGAAGTGTCTTTAAACAAAATTCTTGAAGTGACTTGAAAAAATATCTTCCACCACACCACCTGTGTTCAGTGCTACCGCACCCTAAGGAATCGCACTCACCAGCAGTATATGCCTTGCACTCTCATGCTCGGCCAACTTGCTTAATAGCTCCACATGGGTCACAGATAGATCCAGACAGAATGTTAGATAATTGCACTCCACATATAAGGAAAAAAGAGATGCTTCCAATAGTGAAGTAGAGTAAACCATTTATTTCAACAGCACACAAAATTCCTCAACCATTGTACTCACATCCTTCATATAAAAATAAGGCACTTCAGCATAATCTTTTCAACAGGAAACAAGGACCCAGCAGTGGTGACCCGATATATTATGGTCTCGGCGGACCCGGCGTTAATACCAATATGTCTCACCCTCCACGCAGTCTGCTTTCTCTTTCACTTCACTTCAAAACGGCACAGCACACCCAGTAACTGGGTGTGCTGTGCCGTTTAGAATGGAAGTGAGACCAAAGGGCGTGGCCTAGGCATGGCGGCGTGAGGACGTTCTCTCACGGAGCTCCCGACCATCGGCTCTCCCGTAGCCTTACCGAGCAGACACACAGCACAACGGAGGTGCCCACCGGTCCCCTGAATGCAGAGGAAACAGGACCGGTACGTAACCGCCACACAGGGCAGCATGGATCGCTTCCTACTGCCGCAGCAACCCGCGGCATCCACTCCCGCGAACGCCAAGATGGCGCCGGCCCGTCACGCGGCCGCAAGGAAGCACAGCACTGAGCCGGGACCATCACTGCAGCTGACGGAGGATCACATAATGCCGCCGTTCACTCCTCCTAGTGATCTCTCCCCCTGCCTCCCCAGATCGCTGACAGGCTCCGCAGCAACAGAGGACGGCATGTGCAGCCCGGAGCTCTCTACGTCCCCCACAGCATCCACACCACATGGCGTCCTGTGCTACAGCCCGGAACTCAACACAGAGGAACAGGGATCTCCATCTCTTCACCAGGACGCAGTGAGTAACCACCCTAACCCACCCCACACACAGGGTGTCCCCCTTGACACAGGTTCAGTGCAAAAGTTATGGGCATTCCTTCAACAACTGCCCACAAGAGATGACTTAGAGACAATAGCACACAGAATGGAGACAGCCCTGAGAGGGGAAGTACAAAACATTAAGCATGAGGTGACTGCCCTGGACTCACGTGTAACTTCCCTTGAACAGGAACAACAGATAGCGACACAAGCTGTGCAAGCCTTGCAGACCTCTAACAGTGACCTCAATGACCAAATGATACAGATACAACTGCACATGGACGACTTGGAGAACCGCAGCCGACGGCAGAACATCAGACTGCGAGGGATCCCAGAACCTGTCCCGCAATCAGAGCTACGCGCGACAGTGACTCACATCTTTAACCGCTATCTAGACCGCCCACCGGACGCAGAAATAATCATTGACAGAGTGCACAGGACCATGGGCCCCAGACTCGGCCCTGCTGACAGACCCAGAGATGTCCTATGCTGCTTGCACTCTTTTACCCTCAAAGAGGAGATATTACGAAGAGCGTGGCAAGTGGGGGTCCTAGAATTTGATGGTGCAGCAATCCACCTTCTTCCGGACATCTCCAGAAAGACCTTGCTGATGCGGCGGTCACTAAAACCTCTCCTGGACGGTCTAGGCGTGAAGGGACTCACCTACAAATGGGGGCACCCATTCCACCTCATAGTCCGCAAGGGCCCAAATACCTTCCCCCTGCGCCATCCATCAGAGCTACCAGACCTGTTTGCCTTTGCAGAGATGGACCCAGTCCCCATTCCCAATTGGCTCACGGTGATCATCCCCAGGGAACCGCAACACCAGGCCCTCATGGCCAGACCACAAAGGTCCCGAAACCGACGTAACCGAGGAGGTCCTCCACAGGCTCGCTCACCAGGGAATTCCCGACGACAAGCTCCAATCGAGGAGGCAGCCGGGTGATCTTGCTTATTAAGCCATCCAGTGAATCAGCGACACGACACACTTGCACCAGTCAGACCATGCATGTTTTAACTCTCCCTCACTTTACTCAGGAGGGGGCATCCAGAACGCTACATAAGCATTTCAGGACTCGGGTCTAAAGACACAGACCCTTTACCTAGTCTGACTAGCCGGAACGCAGGGAGGGCGGTTTTCCCCCCTCATTTTTTTTTTTTTTTTTTGCTTTCTTTATGCATGCCATCTACACTTTATGTGGATGTTAATACCTCTTAACAGGTTGTCAGGTTGTTTGTTCCTCTCGATTATCCAACAAGTTGATATTACCACTGACACCTTGGGATAGATTATTAAGACGGACAACCACTAGGCCTAACAGTCTCTTTGTATCTTATATTTTATTTTTTCGTTCCGGAGTCTTATGTACTTGACCGATACTAAAGCTAACCCCATGGGGTTTTTTTTTTTTTTTTTTCATTATATGTATATGTATGTGTATGTGTATGTGTATATGTATATATATATATATATATGTATATATGTGTGTGTGTATGTATGTATGTATATATATATATATATATATTTTTTTTTTTTTTTCTCCCTCATACTACCTAGATATAATGTAGATGTCAGTATGTCTTAACATGTTGTTTATTCCTTTTAGACTACTATGCAAGTTGATATTGCTGTTACTGCTGCCGTTAATGGTTTAAATTCTTTACAGTTTCAAGTCCTTGGTATCTGTGCTGCCCTGCCAACTGCACGAGCACACCCATATCCCGCCGTACCTCCCCGGGTGGGATCACTGGGACGTGTGGACCCTCCCCCATTCCTATTTTACCCTATGCTGCTTTATCTGTGAGGCGGGTGCAGTTGGCCAACACTGACACCAACCCTTTTCCTGGGGGGGTCTCCGCCTAGTCCCCCAGAGGGGACAGCGCCTGCTATATTAGTATTCCCACATGCTCGTGTACATATCTTCCCCTCTGTGGCTCACCAGTCTAACCCTAACGTACACCATATGTGCCTTAAGTACCTAATTAAAGTTGCTGCGGGGGCTCCGATGGTTGGGGCTCTGTACCCAACCGTGTCTTGCCACTCCCCAACCTAGGTATACTCTGCCCTGGAGGCAGTAGCTCTCCATAGCGGAATCTCTATCCTTCTCTAGACTCTTCCTTGAGCTTAACCTTACCCCTTTCCTCTTCCCCTTTCATCACTCCCACTTTATCTTTCTCTTCCCCCCTTCTCCCCGGCCCCATCCCCCCATCCCACCCCTCACCTCCCGGGAGCTGACAGTGGTCAATTCTATATTTTTGAAACAATGCCTGTAAAGGTCTTATCCTGGAATGTCAAGGGTTTAAATTCCCCGGAGAAGCGCACTAGCTGTCTTGCGGAGCTCTGGAGGCACAAGGCGGACGTCGCCTTTCTCCAAGAGACCCACTTTAGGGCAGACAAGGTACCATCTCTAACAAACAAAAATTTCCCGACGTCTTATCACAGTCCATCCTCAACCTCTAAATCTAAGGGGACGAGTATCCTCATATCGAAATCCCTTCACTGGCAATTCCTCGAGGAATACCATGATCAGGAGGGCAGATTCCTGCTGCTGAAAGGGAAAATTAGCTCCCAGACCTTCACCCTTGCGAACATTTACCTCCCCAACTCTAACCAACTCCCTACCCTTGAAACCTTCTTGTCCACCCTTGACTCTTTCCTTGAAGGAACTCTGATACTGGGAGGAGACTTCAACCTGACCTTGGACCCCCATAAGGACTCCTCCTCCAACTCCTCCTCCTTACCCCAGGGAACACGCCGTCGCCTCAAAGACCTTCTCCACTCATATCAATTAGTTGACATCTGGAGAATATTCCACCCACGAGAACGGGACTACACCTTCTATTCCCATGTTCATGGCTCTTACTCCAGAATAGACTTTTTCTTACTAAAGCACGCATCGCTGCCCCTGATCAACAAATCAGACATAGGTCACATTACACTCTCTGACCATGCCCCAATTGTTCTAGAACTTACCTTAGCACAAGCGTCCCCCAAGAACTCCACATGGCGACTGAATGAAACACTCTTGAAGGACCCCGAAATCGCAGCTGACGTTCATAGGGAACTTACCTCCTATTTTTCCACCAACGCGGGCTCCGTTGAGAACCCAATCTCTGTGTGGTCCGCACATAAGTGTTATATTAGGGGAATCCTAATAAAACATGGGCACGCTGCCAAACAGCGCCGCTCTAAAACCCTATCCAATTTATTGGCACAACTTTATACCCTAGAACGCCAACACAAAAATCAGCCAGACCGTACGGTGGAAGCAGAATTAGTTCGGCTTAGAGAAGCTATAAGGGAACACTCCTTATATGCTGCGAAGCATGTGCTGCTAAAAGCGCGCCGCTCCTTCTACGAGTACGGCGACAAATGTGGCCGCTTACTAGCAAATGCATTACGTACTAAGCGATCTCAGACATACGTCCCGACCTTACTCACCTCGCCAGGCGCTAAAGTCCATACCACACCTGACATAGCGGATACGTTTAGAGACTTTTACTCTAAACTGTACAATTTAGACTCCACCTCTGACTCAACATCCCAGTCCCTCTCAGATGTCCGAACATACCTAGAAGAAACTGATCTGCCCAAACTGACAGCCGAAGAAAGGGAGGCCCTATCTCAGCCTATCTCCGCTGAGGAACTTACAGCCGCAATAGCTGATACCCAGCCTGGAAAGGCCCCTGGACCCGACGGGTTCACCCTTCCCTATTATAAAACGTTCCAACATCTAATGACACCTCACTTCCTTGAGGCGTTCAATGCCATATTAGAAGGACACAGTCTACCAGCTGATATGTTGAGTGCCTCTATTACAGTGATACCCAAACCGGGTAAGGATCCATTGCTGTGTGCCAGTTACAGGCCCATCTCGCTCCTGAATTGTGACATTAAACTCTTTACCAAGGTCCTAGCGGCTAGACTGAATGCCCTGCTGCAACGTATAGTAACCACAGACCAAGTCGGCTTTATCCAGGGCAGGGAAGCAAGGGACAACACTATCCGGACTCTGAACATTATAGCAAAAGCAAAAGGATCCCGCACCCCTCTTTTACTCTTGTCCACAGACGCCGAAAAGGCCTTTGACAGGGTGGACTGGGTTTTTCTGCGAGAAACACTTAAGTTCGTTGGAATGCCCGACCCCATCCTGTCCTGGATAGCAGCCCTCTATAAAAATCCTACAGCATCGGTACGTGTAAATGGCCACAACTCTGCCCCCTTTTCAATCTCAAACGGCACTAGACAGGGCTGCCCCCTGTCACCTTTGCTGTTTGTCCTCTCCCTAGAGCCGTTCCTACGCCACATCAGAGGCAACCTTTCTATTAAAGGCATCCAAGCCGACTCACGCCAACACAAGGTGGCAGCATACGCGGACGACCTATTATTCTATGTCACAGAGCCTCTTATCAACGTTAACCACAGACCTAAAAAGATGGGATTCCCTGGCCCTGTCCTGGTTTGGACGCTGCAACGTCCTCAAGATGAACGCAATGCCAAGGCTCCTGTACTTACTACAAACACTACCTATCAAAATACCCCAGTCTTACTTTCACGCGGTTCGGTCAGCTTTTATAAAATTTATCTGGAAGGGCGCACATCCGCGCCTTAGCAGAAAATTACTGCTAAGACCTAAGCTCAGAGGGGGCATTGGTCTCCCGGATCCAGCCCTGTACTACACCGCAACACATATGGCCAGGGTGGTCGACTGGTGCAGACATGGCGACACGAAACTATGGGTAACACTAGAGCAGGAGGCCGCCGGCGCCCCACTAGCTGGATTACACCCTTTGATTGGCCCTACTCTAGCGGAAATGGATAGATTTTTTCGTCTCTCCTCACTGAGCAATTTTCCTTCCCCAATGACCCCACTTGTAGGACACCCAGGGTTCACACCCGGCCTCACTGACCCGACTGTCTACTCACAGGCCCCGCGCGGAATCCTAAGGGCCTCCCAACTCCTGCAGCCGTCGGGCTGGCCCCCTACAGAGACTATGTCCTCGGGTCGGGCTCCTTTAACACTGGATCATTGGAGGACTATTCAGTTCTCTCATTTCCTGAGCTCAATGCCCAAACCAGCGCTATTTAACCGAAAACTTCACTCTCTCGAAGAAATATGTCTAGGGGAGGGTCCGATACGGGGTTCCCTATCCACCGCCTATAAATCACTGCTAGAACTTCATGCCACTGAAGATCCCCCGTACCTGGCGAAATGGGAGAGGGACCTGGGAGTTACATTCTCGGTTCCCCAAAAAGACCGCATACTATTCTTTGCACAGAAGTCTGCTCTGTGTAGCAAATACCAGGAGACCACATATAAAATAACTACACGCTGGTACAGAACCCCCTCAGTCCTGGCAAAGATATTCCCCAACCAATCCGACCGCTGTTGGCGATGTGGCCTTCATCAGGGTACTATCTTGCACATATTCTGGGAATGCCCACTGCTCAAAACTTTCTGGGAACCAGTCCTTAAACTTATACATAAGTTTACCGACATAGCCCTACAGGACAACCCGGCCGCTGTCCTGCTAAACCTAACCCCTCTATCAACGAAACGATATAACAAATCCCTCCTCAAACACCTTCTTAATGCTGCACGAGCGTGCATCCCGCCTCTATGGAAACAACAAGTTCCGCCAACAGTGGCTCAATGGTTCGCAAGGGTGAGGGACATAGAACAGATGGAGGACTTGACCTCGGTACTGCGAGATAAGACGGAGGAACACCAGACCAGATGGTTTTATTGGGTCCAGTACCGCTTCTCCGATGAATATCAAGATTTTTGCCAATAAACCCTAATGCCTGACAGGCTTTGATGATCCTAGCTCCCGGGGGATGACACACCCCCATCCCACTGCTACACTCCCCCTTCCCCTTTTTTCCCTTTCTCCTCTGTATCTACCCCCCAATCTCTCTCCACCCCTCTCTTGTATTCTTCCTCTCACCTAAGGCTATCCCTGATTTCTACCTGACTTCAGGTACTTAAATAAAAAAATGAACGGTGTACTCAGAACCTAGTAATACACACGGTCATAAACTTCCGACAGTGACCTGGCTGGTCTCTCTCTCCCTCCAGGATGGAGAGGCTACCCCTAATGCCCATTAACAGGAGAAGACATGGCGACGTGCTATAAACATCTTCTCTCTCTTGATACAACAATCATATGCCTTGAATCCTCCGCAGGAAACCTCAGAGCACTGGTTATTTTCAGAGCATCCTGGCAGAGCAGCAGAAGAAAGGAGTGGGTAGGGAATTAAAAAATAATGAATGTCTCTTAGGCTAGTGCACTAGATATGTAAATCACCTGTCACTCACAGCAAGGGGGGGATTTGTTTTTTTGTTTAAGACTTTATTTGCTTCAGGATTTTTCATTCACTTTTCTGTCACTTTTTCTTTAATGTTTGTTTTGTTTGGATTTGTTTTCTTTAAAAAAAATTTAAATATCTTTAATTTTCACTTTATGTATATAGGTGATTAATTGTGTTGTTGTTTTTTTAGCACTGTTTATAAGGGTGATTATTTTTCAGTAGAGGTTAAATATTTTGTTTATTCACAGACACTGTGAATATTAGCGCTGCTGTTTTATTAATTTAAAATCACTTTACAATAAAAAAGGATTGCTCAGGATTAACTTTGTGGCAAGACTGGGCTCAAATGATAGGAAATCTTATACTCTACATTATGACATCATCATAAAAACTTTAAGTGACACAGAACCCTAGAAAAAGAGGCAGAGAAGATGACACCAGGCCACTAAACAATGGTGGGCATGGACCCACCAGTGCTGGAGGACACCAGGCTAATAGTCTGCCATAATAGGAAATTATGCTGTGTATAGTTGCACATTATAGGAACAGGTCCCTACCCGGCTTGCGGTAATGTTCTGCTTTAATATTTTTTTAATCTTCTTTCCTGATCTAATTGCAGCTGTGCCCCAGGGCTGATAATCACATAGGCCCCTAGCTAAAGTATAAATGGTGTATAGGTAAGAATATATGGATTAATACCAACCTTGTTGAAAGGGAGGTTCCGCTCTGCCACATTCGGCCAGAATGGTTTGGAGCTGTAAAAAAGCATCAGGCACAAGGACAAAGCTGATAATCCTTCATCATTGCTCTTATTAACATCCGCTCCATTGTCAAGCAGAAGGTTAATGACGTTATTATGGCCATTTACCTGAAACAGAATTTGTTATTATAATATATCACACTGTATCACCATATATTACTTGTCAGACATGAGTTATAGCCCCTCTGTGTGAACGAAAGGGACATTTATAATCTGAATCTATATGTATGATGATTCCATTGCTTCCAAGATAGACAGCAAGAAAAACCCATATAGTGATGGAATATTATGACAAAAGAAGATTGATCTTCAGATTTCCTTAAGGCGATAGAAATAAGGGTGCTGTGATTACCTAATCCTTTTAGAAGGCGCTACTTCCCTGCCTGTCAACCTCATCATATGCTTTCTCTACTCTGCGGCCTATTTTCAATGGAGAGCAGATACTGTTATCTGCAGGATACCACAGTAAATGCTCCACACACTGCACCCGCATATTACATTTCATTCATAGAGCGCAGAGCCCGCGGTATCTTTTAGAGTGATTTCTGAATTATACAAAAAAAAAAAAAAAAGAACATTCTGTGATAAAAGGAGAACTCAGTCTAAAAGTTCTCCTCATAGTACCTTTTCCCCATTCAGTAAAATGAATGGGATTCCCTTGCTCAATGAGAAGCGGAAGTAATGCCGCGTACACACGGTCGACGGGAAATGTTTGATGGGAGCTTGTTGTTGGAAATTCCGACCGTGTGTAGGCTCCATTGGTAATTTTCCTTCGGAATTTCCGACAAACAAAATTTAAGATCTGGATCTCAAATTTTCCGACAACAAAATCTGTTGTCGTAAATTCCGATCGTGTGTACACAATTCTGACGCACAAAGTTCCACGCATGCTCGGAATCAAGCAGAAGAGTCGCACTGGCTATTGAACTTCATTTTTCTCGGCTCGTCGTACGTGTTGTATGTCACCGCGTTCTTGGCGATCGGAATTTCCGCCAAGATTTGTGCAACCGTGTGTATGCAAGACAAGTTTGAGCCAACATCCGTCGGAAAAAAAACATGGATTTTGTTGTCGGAATGTGCGATCGTGTGTACGCGGCATAAGGGTGTGGAAAGGTCCAACCTCTGCTTTATAGATCGACTTCTTAGCAAAGCTGGCCATACACGGCTCAAATGTAGCCATTTTCTCCTAAATCGAGCAACATTTAAGTCGTGGACTGCCACCACTCGGCTTGGCAACCTTGAAAAAACTGATTGCCGATGAAACGGGTATTCAAACAGCAACAGGTGTAGCGGCTGTCTGAGTACAATAGCCACCAGGGGAGATTCATGTTTAGTGTGGATGGAGAAATCTATTGGATTTCCTTCATTCATCCGGCAGATTGAACAAGAGAAAAAAATATATTTGGCTAGCAGAATGCATGCCACAAACACACACAGTACAACCAGTAAAGTTATAAATCCTGCAGAGGAGGTTTTTTTTTCTGAGTGTAAACTGCAATGTTGGCTGCACTGAATGCTGTAAATCACTTTGTAGCAAATTTCTCTAGTATTGGATCAATTTGCAATGTAATAAATTAATTTATTACTCTACCGGTCACCCCGCGTATCCAGGGAACACAATAAAAAGGCTGTGCTGCCGCACATTTTTCCAACATTGCTACCGTCAGGAAACCAGCTCTAAGGCCCCTTTCACACTGGGGTGGGAGCCGTGGCGACGGTAAAGCAGCGCTATATTTAGCGCTGCTTTACCGTCATTTTAGCCGCGGTATTCGGCCGCTCGCGTGGCGGTTTTACCCCCCGCGAGCGGCCGAAAAAGGGTTAAAACCCCCTGCAAAGCGCCACCTTAGCGGCGCTTTGCGGCGGTGTTGCTTGAATACACCGCTCCAAAGATGCTGCTAGCAGGACTTTTTTTTACCGTCCTGCTAGCGCACCGCTCCAGTGTGAAAGCCCGCCGGCTTTCACACTGGAGTGAATGGGGCCGGTTTTTTCAGGCGGTGTACAGAAAGTGTGAAAGGGGCCTAAGCAAAAACGTTTAGTCACCACTTGAGAGAATGCTGCTTGTAAACACGAAGTAGCTACAAAGAGTACAGAGGAGATCAGTAGCGCTGAGAAACAAATAAATAAAGGATGAAGAATTGGTGAAAGCAGTATTTTAGCAAAGAAATTAGGTAGTCAGGTTACACAGGGGTTTATTTACTAAAACTGGAGAGTGCAAAATCCGGTGCAGTTGTGCACGGTTGCCAATTAGCTTCTAACTTCAGCTTGTTCAATTAAAGCGTTTGTTAACCCAAAAAAAAAAAAAATATAGATTCCCTGGTCCCTTAACCACTTCCCGACCGCCCCATGTAGATATAAGTCAGCAGAATGGCACGTACAGGCAGAATCACGTACCTGTACGTGCCATTCTTCCGGCGGTTGGGGTGTCCGATCGGAACCCCCTCCGCCGGCGGGGACGGTCGGGATGGCTCCAGAAGCGATGCGGGACGAGGGGACGGCCAGTCGTTTCTGGCCACCCCCTCGCGATCGCTCTGGCCAATGAGATGCTTCCCCTTCCTTCCCCTTCCTGTGTAATTGTAAACACAGGCAAGGGGAAGTGATGTCACGCTCCTCGTGCCGGTCTTTCTGACCGGGACGCCGATCGGAGAAGACATCAGGTTAGTGCACAAACACTACACTGACACCAGGCACACATAGGCACATATTTCACCCCCCTGTCACCCCCTGATCACCCCCCAGATCACCCCCTGCCCCCCCAGTCACAGTGTCACTGATTGCAGTGATCATTTATTTTACTGATCACTGCATTTAGTGTCAGTGTGACTGCAATAACTGTCAGGGCAGTTAGTTTTAGGCCCCTTTAGGTCCTAGGTAGCCCCCTACCCCCCCCCCCCCCAAATAAAGGTTTAACCCCTTGATTGTCCCCTAGGTAACCCTTTCACCCCCTTTTGCCAGTGTCACTAAGCAATCGTTTTTCTGATCGCTGTATTAGTGTCACTGGTGCCGCTAGGTAGCCAGTTTTTTTTTTAGGTAACCGCCAGGTTTATATAGGATTATAAATAGGTTTATAGGTCAGGTACCCCCATATTACAACCTAAAAAAAGGTTTTAACCCCTTGATTGCCCCTAGAGTTAACTCTTTCACCAGTGATCACCGTATAAGTGTCACTGGTTAGCCAGTTAGTTATTTAGTTATTTAGGTTCCCCGTCAGGTTTTTATATATCGTCAGGTACCCCCATATATTACCTAATAAAGGTTTTAACCCCCTGATTGCCCCTAGTTAACCCTTTCACCAGTGATCACCGTATAACTGTTACGGGTGACGCTGGTTAGTTAGTTTGTTTTTTTATACTGTCAGGGCACCCGCCATTTATTACCCAACTATCGGTTTAACCCCCTGATCGCCCGGCGGGTGATATCAATTAGGTTTTAGGGTCTAATAAGGTCTGCGTCGCCCCAGGTTAGTGCCAGTACCGCAAACACCCACGCGCAAAGCATACACCTCCCTTAGTGGTATAGTATCTGAACAGATCAATATCTGATCTGATCAGATCTATACTAGCGTCCCAGCAGTTTAGGGTTCCAAAAAACGCATTGTTAGCGGGATCAGCCCAGATACCTGCTAGCACCTGCGTTTTCCCCCTCCGCCCAGCCCAGCCCAGCCCACCCAAGTGCAGTATCGATCGATCACTGTCACTTACAAAACACTAAGCACACATAACTGCAGCGTTCGCAGAGTCAGGCCTGATCCCTGCGATCGCTAACAGTTTTTTTGGTAGCGTTTTGATTCAGTCGCCAGCAGCCTAGGAGCTTTTTTTCCTGTGAATCTCACTAGTGTACTACTAAATTTAGAGCCCAAAATGGCAAATCGCAAGTACACTAGTGAACAGGCCTACTTGTTTCTGAGTATGTCAGATAGTGAAGAGGAGGTCACTCATCTGTCACAATCAGGCTCAGAATACGATCCAGTAGACGACAGCGGCTCCATGACAGATAGCTCTGGCGACGAAGGTGTGGTCCCTGCTAAGGTCAGGCGTACCCGATCCCGATCTTCTGATGTTGTTGAGGTGCAGGAACCGCAGGTCTTTCGTATGGAGCAGAGAAGTACTAGCGCCGCTATTCCTTCTGGTGAACTGGCAAGCACCAGCGGCCTAGTACACCCTGGACGTAGTCAAACCAGCACTGCAGTAACACTTGGTGACGTGGCGAGTCCCATAAGTGCAGTTCAAGCTGGCGAGGTGGCAAGCACAAGTAGTGTCCCGCTGCCACCAAGAAGAAGACAAAGGCAGGTCCGTCGATCACATAGTGTCCTTCCTGCAGAATTCGCCAATCCTGATTGGGTGCCCACCACTTCTGCAGAACCCGTACTTCCCCCATTCACTGGCCAACCCGGTATTCAGGTGGAAACAGCTGATTTTAAGCCATCCGATTTTTATTCGCTGTTTTTCACGGAAGATCTCTATAGATCTATTGTGGACCAAAGTAATATATACGCTGGTCAATACATCGCCGCTAATCCCCAAGTGCCTTCCCTTGCCAGAGATTGGAAACCAATTACGGTTTCCGAATTTAAGACCTTTCTGGGCCTTTCCCTCAACATGGGCATACACAAATTCCCGACTCTGAGGTCTTATTGGTCCACCTCACCGCACCACCAAATGCCCGTGTTCTCTGCCTCCATGTCCAGGGCACGATACGAGATGATTTTGCGGTTCATGCACTTCAGTGACAATGAACTTTGTCGTCCTCGTGGAGACCCTGAATTTGATCGGCTCTACAAAATTCGGCCCCTCATAAACCACTTCAACCAATGTTTTGTAGCCTTGTTTACGCCCAATCAAGTTGTCTGCGTTGACGAGTCCCTGATTAAGTTTTCTGGCCGCTTGTCTTTCAAACAGTTCCTTCCCAGCAAGCGTGCCAGATACGGGGTCAAGCTCTACAAGCTCTGTGACAGGGCAACAGGCTATACGTGGAGCTTTTCGGTTTATGAGGGAAAAGATAGTCACGTAGAGCCGGAGAACTGTCCAGATTACATAGGGAGCGCTGGCAAGATAGTGTGGAACTTGGTGTCACCCTTATTCGGAAAGGGGTACCACTTGTACGTGGACAATTATTACACGAGCGTGCCACTGTTTAGTCACTTGTTTGATCATCAGATTGGAGCATGTGGCACCGTGCGACCTAATCGCCGGGGCTTTCCCCAGCGGCTTGTAGATTCCCGTCTTAGGCTGGGGGAGAGAGCCTGCTTCAAGTGTAATAATTTGCTCGCTGTGAAGTGGAGGGATAATAGGAATGTTTTCGTTCTTACCTCCCTTCATGCAGACACGACAGTCCAAATTCGTACGGCGGCTGGTGTTGTGACGAAACCCCTCTGTGTCCACGAATACAACCTTAATATGGGAGGGGTGGACCTCAACGACCAGTTGTTGGCGCCGTACCTAGTTGTCCGTAAGGCTAGACGCTGGTACAAAAAAGTGTCTATTTATTTGTTCCAATTGGCTTTGCTGAATGCTCATGTGCTATACGGAGCTTCAGGCGGGACGTTACCCTTCCTTGAATTCCAGGGAGCGGTTGTCATGGAACTCCTGTATCCAGGCGGTTCCACACCTCAACATCCCCTACCAAATGCAGTAAGCCGGCTGCATGAGAGGCATTATCCTTATGTCCTCCCGAGTACCCCTACCCAACGAGCCCCCCAAAGAAGATGTCGTGTCTGTAGCAAGCGCGGATGTAGGCGTGACACCCGTTATTATTGTCCACTCTGTCC
Source organism: Lithobates sylvaticus (assembly GCA_028564925.1). NCBI lineage: Eukaryota > Metazoa > Chordata > Amphibia > Anura > Ranidae > Lithobates > Lithobates sylvaticus. Next base: position 436,855,008 of record CM053028.1, read on the forward strand.
TGACAATCCTGGTCTCTGCGTTGGTGAATGCTTTGAACGCTACCACTCACTAGTGAGGTTTTAGCGTAGGGTACAGCATTTCACAGGCTAGGATACACTTTCACAGGGTCTCAAGAATGCCATCGCATTTTGAGACCCGACCGTTGCAGTTAAAATTATAGTTACAGGGTCTCAAGAATGCCATCGCATTTTGAGACCCGACCGTTACAGTTAAAATTATAGTTATAGTTTAAAAAAAAAAAAGTAAAAAATAAAAATAAAAAAAAAAAAGTACAAAAAAAAAAAAAAAAAAACCCAAAAAAATATAAAATAAAAAAACCAAAAATAGTTGTCGTTTTATTGTTCTCTCTCTATTGTTGCTCTTTTTTACTCTATTCTATTCTGCAATGTTTTATTATGTTTTATCATGCGTGGTTTTCAGGTATGTTTTATTGTTAACCATTTTTTTTGTTTTCAGGTGCGCCATTCAGTTGCAGCGCGGATTTATTTATCTTGACAGCAACAGCGTTTGCTCCCACGATACATAAAGCCGCGACTCCAACACTGTAGGAGGTGATTTCACCACCACAGTTAAAAAAAAGAGCATATATGCCGAAGCATGGGGGCAGCAGAGGGCGGAGGAGCGATTTTGCTCCTAATGCCACGTACATACGGTCGAAAAAAGTCCGACCATGTGTACGTGGCATAACTTTTTTGCGGGAGGATGCCCCCTTGCTTCGGCATATATATATTTTAGGCACCGGTTGCGTTAACAAAATGTTTTATTTTTTACTATGTTTTTTTTTTGGTATTTGCTTTGCAGGTATGGTATGGTAAGGTCTTACTGTTATACTCTAATGTTACTTTGTTTTAATGTTAACCATTATTTGCTTAGCAGGTACGCCATTCAGTTGCAGCGTGGATTTATTTATCTTGACAGCAACAGCGTTTGCTCCCACGATACATAAAGCCGCGACTCCAACGCTGTAGGAGGTGATTTCACCACCACAGTTAAAAAAAAGAGCATATATGCCGAAGCATGGGGCAGCAGAGGGCGGAGGAGCGATTTTGCTCCTAATGCCACGTACATACGGTCGAAAAAAGTCCGACCATGTGTACGTGGCATAACTTTTTTGCGGGAGGATGCCCCCATGCTTCGGCATATATATATTTTAGGCACCGGTTGCGTTAACAAAATGTTTTATTTTTTACTATGTTTTTTTTTTGGTATTTGCTTTGCAGGTATGGTATGGTAAGGTCTTACTGTTATACTGTAATGTTACTTTGTTTTAATGTTAACCATTATTTGCTTAGCAGGTACGCCATTCAGTTGCAGCGTGGATTTATTTATCTTGACAGCAACAGCGTTTGCTCCCACGATACATAAAGCCGCGACTCCAATGCTGTAGGAGGTGATTTCACCACCACAGTTAAAAAAAAGAGCATATATGCCGAAGCATGGGGGCAGCAGAGGGCGGAGGAGCGATTTTGCTCCTAATGCCACGTACATACGGTCGAAAAAAGTCCGACCATGTGTACGTGGCATAACTTTTTTTGCGGGAGGATGCCCCCATGCTTCGGCATATATAAATGGTGCATGTATGCCCATCATTAGAAGTGGGTGGATGAAGGGAGGTTTTCTAATGGTGGGCATACCCACCGCGCCATTGGGAAATTGGGAAAGCATTTTATCACACCGATCTTGGTGTGGTCAGATGCTTTGAGGGCAGAGGAAAGATCTAGGGTCTAATAGACCCCAATTTTTTCAAAAAAAGAGTACCTGTCACTGCCTATTGCTATCATAGGGGATATTTACATTCCCTGCGATAACAATAAAAATGACAACTAAGAAAAAAAAAAATGGAAGGAACAGTTTAAAAATAAAATAAAAAAGCTAAATAAAAAGAAAAACTAAAAAAAAAAAAAAAAAAAAAAAAAAAAAAGCACCCCTGCCCCCCCTTCTCTTGCGCAAAGGCGAACACAAGCGTTGGTCTGGCGTCATATGTAAACAGCAATTGCACCATGCATGTGAGGTATCACCGCGAAGGTCAGATCGAGGGCAGTAATTTTAGCAGTAGACCTCCTCCGTGAATCTAATGTGGTAACCTGTAAAGGCTTTTAAAGGCTTTTAAAAATGTATGTAGTTTGTCGCCACTGCGTGTTTGTGCGCAATTTTAAAGCATGTCGTGTTTGGTATCCATGTACTCGGCCTAAGATCATATTTTTTATTTCATCAAAAATTTGAGCAATATAGTGTGTTTAAGTGCATTAAAATAAAAAAAAGTGTATTTTTTCCACAAAAAATGCGTTTGAAAAATCGCTGCGCAAATACTGTGTGGAAAAAAAAAATGCAACACCCACCATTTTAATCTGTAGGGCCTTTGCTTTAACAATATATATAGTGTTTGGGGGTTCAACGTAATTTTCTTGCAAAAAAAAAAATATGTTTTCATGTAAACAAAAAGTGTCAGAAAGGGCTTTATCTTCAAGTGGTTAGAAGAGTGGGTGACGTGTGACATAGGCTTCTAAATGTTGTGCATAAAATGCCAGGACAGTTCAAACCCCCCCCCCAAATGACCCCATTTTGGAAAGTAGACACCCCAAGCTATTTGCTGAGAGCAATGTTGAGCCCATTAAATATTTTTTTTTTTTGGTCCCAAGAGATTGAATAATGAAAAAAAAAAAATAATATTTTTTTTTACAAAAAGTTGTCACTAAATGATATATTGCTCAAACATGCCATGGGCATATGTGGAAATACACCCCAAAATACATTCTGTTGCTTCTCCTGAGTACGGGGATACCACATGTGTGGGACTTTTTGGGAGCCTAGCCGCGTACGGGACCCCAAAATCCAAGCACCGCTTTCAGGCTTTCTAAGGGTGTAATTTTTGTATTTCACTCCTCACTACCTATCACTACCTATCACAGTTTTGAAGACCATAAAATGCCAAGATGGCACAAAACCCCCCCAAATGATCCCATTTTGGAAAGTAGACACCCCAAGCTATTTGCTGAGAGCAATGTTGAGCCCATTAAATATTTTTTTTTTTTGGTCCCAAGAGATTGAATAATGAAAAAAAAAAAATAATATTTTTTTTTACAAAAAGTTGTCACTAAATGATATATTGCTCAAACATGCCATGGGCATATGTGGAAATACACCCCAAAATACATTCTGTTGCTTCTCCTGAGTACGGGGATACCACATGTGTGGGACTTTTTGGGAGCCTAGCCGCGTACGGGACCCCAAAATCCAAGCACCGCTTTCAGGCTTTCTAAGGGTGTAATTTTTGTATTTCACTCCTCACTACCTATCACTACCTATCACAGTTTTGAAGACCATAAAATGCCAAGATGGCACAAAACCCCCCCAAATGATCCCATTTTGGAAAGTAGACACCCCAAGCTATTTGCTGAGAGGCATGTTGAGCCCGTTGAATATTTTTTTTTTTTAGTCCCAAGTGGTGAAATTCCACATATGCCCATGGCATGTGTGGGCAATATATCATTTAGTGACAACTTTGGGCAAAAAAAAAAAAGTTTGTAATATTCCCGCAACTTGTGGCAAAAATATAAAATATTCCATGTACTCAACATGCCTCTCAGCAAATAGCTTGGGGTGTCTACTTTCCAAAATGGGGTCATTTGGGGGGGTTTTGTGCAATTTTGGCATTTTATGGCCTTCGAAACTGTGATAGGTAGTGAGGAGTGAAATCAAAAATTTGCACCCTTAGAAATGCTGAAGGTGGTGCTTGGGTTTCGGGGCCCCGTACGCGGCTAGGCTCCCAAAAAGTCCCACACATGTGGTATCCCCGTACTCAGGAGAAGTGGCAAAATGTATTTTGGGGTGCAATTCCACATATAACCATGGCATGTGTGAGCAATATATCATTTAGTGACAACTTTTTGAATACATTTTTTTTTTTTTTTTTTTTTTTGTCTTTATTCAATCACTTGGGACTAAAAAAAAAAATATTCAATGGGCTCAACATGCCTCTCAGCAAATAGCTTGGGGTATAGGTGTAGATAACCACAAAAAGGGCTATCTCAACCCCGCGCTTGGAGGAGAAAACCTCTACAATAAAAAATATAAAAATATATAATGTTTTAATATTGCGGTATTAATAGTGCGCTAAATTTTAACACTAATTAATCATAACTAGATCAATTAAAATTTATTAGGTACTAAAGCTGCTCCCTTTGAAATCCGTAGATTTAATGGATGGTGAGGTTTGGTATTTGGGGCGCTAAAGAAATCTACAAAAACTGATGATAATAAGATAATATAAAATTAAATTATATCTCTCAAGTGAGAGGTAGGTGCCTCTATTTTGGTGTAGGTATCCCTGGTATGAAGCCCATAAGAATAAGTCGATGTGAACCTCCTAATATGCCATATACATAGATAGTAAAAAATATATAAATTCTTATAATAATAGCAAAGAAATAAGAATACCAAATTCCTATAGTAGTGTCAAATATCAGTGCACTAATAAAACAAATATTGTGACACTCGACATGTACAATAGAAAATATACTATCACCAATATTGACCTCTTGGTCGTGATCAGGAGCTATTAAATGTGTTTACATAAAAACAATAAACATAAGATCAACCAGTATTGAGTGCTCCCACAGCAAATATTGATCCTAAAATATGATTGGCATAGATCAACATCAGTGTATCACAACTGTGATAATTAAGAATCACATAGAATAATACAAAAAAAAAAACTCCTCCTTAATAAAATCCAAATATATGTGTCACCACAAAACGAATATATATATATATATATATATATATATGTAAAAATAGTGTCTCTGGAAAAATACAAAGCGCCAAAACCAAAAACAATATAAAAAAGTTCATGGAATAAATTGCATAAGTTGAATGTTGAATTTCACTTTTTTCTTAATGAATGTGAATCCCTTCACCACATAGAAAAAATTCTTCTTTCACCCAAGTGATAGCAGTAATAAAGCTGGCCGCTTACCAGAAGATGTTGATTGTTTTAATTAAAAAACAATCACACGCGCTTGTTACAGGACATAGCCTGTTTAAGATACACCAAAAATGCTTTGGGACACCTCCTCCTCCTCTCAGATTAGCTCAGGTCAGATCATAGGTGGGTATATATGTGGAATTAGAAAAAAACACAAGGCTCCCAAAAAGTCCCACACATGTGGTATCCCCGTACTCAGGAGAAGCAGCAGAATGTATTTTGGGGTGTAATTCCACATATGCCCATGGCATGTGTGGGCAATATATCATTTAGTGACAACTTTGGGCAAAAAAATAAAAAGTTTGTAATATTCCCGCAACTTGTGGTAAAATATAAAATATTCCATGTACTCAACATGCCTCTCAGCAAATAGCTTGGGGTGTCTACTTTCCAAAATGGGGTCATTTGGGGGGGTTTTGTGCTATTTTGGCATTTTATGGCCTTCAAAACTGTGATAGGTAGTGAGGAGTGAAATCAAAAATTTGCACCCTTAGAAACCCTGAAGGCGTTGATTGGGTTTCGGGGCCCCGTGCGCGGCTAGGCTCCCAAAAAGTCCCACACATGTGGTATCCCCATACTCGGGAGAAGCAGCAAAATGTATTTTGGGGTGCATCTCCACATATAACCATGGCATGTGTGAGCAATATATCATTTAGTGACAACTTTATTTTTTTTTTGTCTTTATTCAATCCCTTGGGACTAAAAAAAAAAATATTCAATGGGCTCAACATGCCTCTCAGCAAATAGCTTGGGGTGTCTACTTTCCAAAATGGGGTCATTTGGGGGGTTTTGTACTTCCCTGCCATTTTAGCACCTCAAGAAATGAGCTAGGCAGTCATAAATTAAAAGCGGTGTAAATTCCAGAAAATGTACTCTAGTTTGTAGACGCTATAACTTTTGCGCAAACCAATAAATATACGCTTATTGGCATTTTTTTTACTAATGACATGTGGCTGAATACATTTTGGCCCAAATGTTTGACTAAAATTGAGTTTATTGGATTTTTCTTATAACAAAAAGTAGAAAATATCATTTTTTTTTTTTCAAAATTTGCGGTCTTTTTCCATTTATAGCGCAAAAAATTAAAATCACAGAGGCAATCAAATACCATCAAAAGAAAGCTCTATTTGTGGGAAGAAAAGGACGCAAATTTCGTTTGGTTACAACATTGCATGACCGCGCAATTACCATTTAAAGCAGTGCGGTGCAAAATTGAAAAAAGACCTCTGGTCCTTTGGCTGCCAAATGGTCCGGGGCTGAAGTGGTTAAAGCAGATAAAACAGCGTTACAGTGCTTGTGCTGTGTAATCTGCCCCCTCTGAACTGTAAAAAAAAAAAAAAACCTGTATCCCCTCTCTGTACAGACCATGAAAATCAGGGCTGCTCCGCCCTGACCACCATGGTCTGATTGCGTCCCTTCGTCATACGCTGCTGTCCCCTCTGCTCTCCTCTCTCCCCCTCACCCCCTCCTTCCTGCCTGTCAGCTAGTGTCTGTGTGTCTCCATCTCCGCCCCCCGCCACTATTAGCAAAATTAAAAATGTTACATGCTCACTGCCAGCCCCTCTATTATATCTTGGCATAGCACACTGTACCTGTCTTTAAGAAAAACGAGCATTGTAAATACCGCTTTGGCGATGTCTTCAGGCCGGGCACGTGACTCTCGGCCGATTTCCAAGGCTACTACAGGAGAGGCTGAGTGGCCATGAGATCTCCCCGGCTGATGTCAGAGGGAGATCACGGCCCCTCCTGCAGTATTCATCTGTCTTAGCTGTACAGCGGCCACGAGTCCGGCCTGAAGACAGCTCTAAATCAGTATTTACTGTGCTTATTTTTCTAAAAGACAGGTACAGTGTGCTAGGCCATGATATAATTAAAGGGCTGGCATTCTTTGTATTATCCTCCAATGATCAGACTTGCCCTGATATGCCCCCGCTGCACAGCCATTCACATGGAAGCTCAATGTGCTGCTGTTTCTCCTCCCCCAGCTCTTATGCAGCTAAGAACAAAGGGAATGTGATCACTTATGAAAAAAAAAAAAAAGGGGGGGGGAGTATTTATAATGTTTTTTTTTTTTCATATCTATACAAAAATGTTTTGCCTTTCATTTCTATTTTAAACTGAATGGGTTGTTTTACAAGGTGATCATTTACAATCACTTTAAGCTGGCCATACAGGGGTCAGTATTTCTTTCCATTTAGCCAGTGGGTTGAGCGGAAAAAAACTGGCCCAATTAACCCATCTACACATTCGATGTGGATGCGGGAATCCCTGCTGTGTCATTGTATTCGGACAGTAAGTAGACTCTCCCACCATCAGAATACACAGATCACCACAGAAGCATATTGCCTGCAGCGCTGATTGAGCAAAAATATACAGACAGGATAGTTGAACAAAAGTCAGTCGGTAGATTGACAGTGGCGACACATGGATCGAAATTTGTCCGGTTACTGCGGAACCGGCTGAATTTAAAATAATTAAAGGTTTATGATTAAGTACTCAAGTATGACACATGTCAAGGCTCTAGATTGAACTTGTTGTGTCTTTAATTTCTCTAAACTCTTTGATGGATGCGAGCAATGTTAGGACCTTTCTTCATTCAATTCACAACTAGCAGCAAACAATCCCTGAAAAGTATTTTTAAATGTTGGCAGCTAATAGCTGAAGGATCACATATTACTGATAGCAGATCTACACAATGCTTTCTGTTTTCTTCCCGCTGGGATAATATGCCATGGCTCTGTCACACAATCGTGTCTCATCAACAGAGAAGACAGAATCACTGAACCCCTTAGACATTTTCCCAGAGGTGTCACTCTGGGTGATGTCAGCGGAAGGGTTCTGGATTTTTGATGGACAGATCTATAAGTGAAATCACTCATACAGTTGGAGGATTTGAGCTATGTTATCTTTTCAAAAATAGTCAGGTACTGGAAAATAACATGTACATCCTGCAGGAGGACATACCGGCAAACACGTTCAGCATACAGTCAGGTTCAAACTGTATTTTTCTTATGCAGGTGAGAAAATATGTCTCACTGGCTAAGGGGAACAATCATTTTATGTTATAGAATGACTCTCACCAATGTACAAGAAAAATAACATCTGTAGTCTGATTGGTTTCTAGGTTCATGACTGCTTTCCTTTGTTTTTCGCCAGCCTACATATGAAAGGAATTGGTCTAGATTTATACAACAGCAGCTAAAGCAGCCCATAGATAACTCGATTTTCTTTGTTGGAAGGAACCGCTCAATTCCCAAAAATGCCTCTAGCAGCACTATTGTGTTCTGTCGGACTTGGGGAGCCTTCCCAGATGGTAGAACACAGTGACTACTGTTAGTGGCTATAGCCACCGGCAGTAATTGAATGTACAAAATCTGACAGGCTAGTTGTACCCAAGCTGATCAATGGATCAATTTGGGTAAAATCAACCTGCCCATACATTGATCAAATCTTGGCCGGTTCAGCAGGGAATTTATATCCATGCATGGGCGTAGCATCAGGGGTTGCAGGGGTCACAATAGCAACCCTGCCCCTAGCTCCAGGGGGCCCCTGCAGCCTCCCTGTCATATCGTATCCTCCACAAAATCCAGCTCCGATCTTCCCTAGGGCCCCACAGCCACGCTCCAGTACTGGGCTTCTACTTTACCTTCTCCAGTCCACACCCTCTGTTCCCATTGGCTGGGGAGAAGCTGTGAGCCATTTCCTGAATGGAGAGGAGCACGAGGTGAGAACAGCCCAGGATGGGGAAGTGTCGGTGCTGTGTGCTGGCAACATGGAATGGTAACCGAGCCCAGCAAGGCAAGAGGAGGAGAGTGCCGTCCTGTAGCCATGATGGGACCGATGTCACTGGTGAGGTATGACACTGCTCAGTGTCTCCTAGTCACCAGCTGGGGCTCTCTGTACCCCCCATTCGGAGATGTCTACTTACCCCACTTCCCTGACAACTGGAGAAAAGACACACACCTTATCCCAACACCTGCCAACACTGACAGAGAAACCTTCAGAAATTGCTAAAAAAAATCCCTTAACACCTCCTGGGGGGGGGGGGGGGGGGGGGGACTGAAGGGCTGCAGGGCTGCAGGCTCCAGATTTTGTGTCACATGGCTTTGCCCTCCGATATCTAAGTTCCCCTCCAAAGCCCCCTGGCCACCTGGATGCTGAGCTCCTTTTCCATTACAGCACTCTATACTGGTCCTCCTCTGCAGAGCTGAAATCACATTCCTTTACAACACAGCCAGTTAGCCATGACCTGCACAGGGTGTATCTGCCTACTGCAACTACACTGCCATTCCAACCAGAGAATTTCACAGGTGAGAAGGGCAACAAAAAAAGCCAGATACACCCTATGAAGACTGACAGACTGTGTGTAAAGGTATGTGATTTCAGCCCTGTGTAGTGGAGGGGGGGGGGGGCTGTATACAGTGATTGGATGGGCAAGGAGCTCTGACAAGTGACCTGCCAGGGGTCCCTGTCCTCTGATTCTCCAGCGGTGATCCCTGTCCTCTGATTCTCCAGCGGTGATCCCTGTCCTCTGATTCTCCAGCGGTGATCCCTGTCCTCTGATTCTCCAGCCGTGGTCCCTGTCCTCTGATTCTCCAGCCGTGGTCCCTGTCCTCTGATTCTCCAGCCGTGGTCCCTGTCCTCTGATTCTCCAGCCGTGGTCCCTGTCCTCTGATTCTCCAGCCGTGGTCCCTGTCCTCTGATTCTCCAGCCGTGGTCCCTGTCCTCTGATTCTCCAGCCGTGGTCCCTGTCCTCTGATTCTCCAGCCGTGGTCCCTGTCCTCTGATTCTCCAGCCGTGGTCCCTGTCCTCTGATTCTCCAGCCGTGGTCCCTGTCCTCTGATTCTCCAGCCGTGGTCCCTGTCCTCTGATGTTAAGAGGAACTCTGGGAACTCAAAATTCTTAAGCCACTTTGAGTATCTTGCATTGCATGAATCTATCTATTGGTGATAGAGGGGGTGGCTGGAGGAAGGGGGCGGTGCCCCCGTGCGCCCTTATGGACGCACTGCCGTCGGGAGAAGACAATGGTTTGGCAGGAGGGATTTCCGTATTGACACTGTCTGTGTTGATGTGGGAATCAAGCAAATTTCTTTCCTGCCATCCATGGTTGCAGGAAATAAATTTGTACTGTGTATGGCCTGCCTTAGTCTTTATTCTTATCTGGTGATACTGACAGTAACGCACTTCTTGACCTGGGCCTAGGGTGATGACGGTCACCCACTGTACTGTATCTATGAATGACCAGTGCTGTCACCCTATGACAGAAAGTGTGTTGGGAATACAGTGCCATAATATAGTGGGGAGGGGGGCATTCTGCAGTCCCAACACAATTTTTAATAATGTTTACTGAGATAAGATAAGATTACAGTGTGAACAGGGACATAGGACAGCACTGTTTTTTGGAAGGGTCAACAGATATTTTTTCACACTTATCGAAGAGATATAACCAAGTGCTTTCAATGCTATATTTAACAGACAAAAAAAGGGAGCAAACAAAAGATGATATTTCTCTATTCTGTACTGGAAAAATAATTGTTGAAATCTATATGGTGCTATAAGCAGCACAGGCATTTTAATATACACAGATATGCATCCTTGCTGTATGTGAATTTTTTTTTTTTTGTAATATTCCTTTTCCTCTTCCTAAGAATTTATCATGAAAGTCAATGAGAAAAAGAACACATCCCTTTTCTGTAAGGATGATATGTAATCAGGGATCATAAATGAATGCAGTCCAATACATACCGCTGCAGCCTGCAGAGCTGTCAGCCCACACTTGTCAGACACATCCACATGGGCCAGATCATGTCTCAGGATTGTGCAAATGGCATCATAATCTCCCAGTCCAGCCGCCACTATCAGCTGCTCTGCCACCCGCTCACGTGGACCTATCGGGCCAAACTTATATCTGTCTCCGTTCATGATAGAAATAATTCCCCATTTCAAGTACTGTGGGCTGTGTCTGTAAAATAAAAAATAAAATGACCAATGAAAAGTGATCATTTTCAGGACTGGGTCATAGTATTTAAAGAAATGTATATTATCACCGACTTTACTCCACCACCATCGTTTATTAAAAAAAAAAAAAAATGTATATACATCTTATAAAATCAATAAACAGAGTTAAAAACATTTTAATGATCCATATGAATAAACAACAATACAAATATTTTTGTGAGCCCTTTATGTAACTCATGTAATTTAAAAGGGTCAGTTTACCAAAACTGTAGAATGCCGGAGAGCTACACCACCAGGTAATTTATTTTGGGATACTACTGGAAATCTCTGAGATTGAGTTCCTGAGTCTGAACCATTATAAGGGGCTCCAACTCTTCCTGTTGATTTTTTTTATCTATTCATAATATGGACAATGTGATAGAAAATGCTGGAATGTTGAAAGGTGGGAGGGGACACCAAAAATTTTGACAAGAACAGAGCCAGGAATTATGACAAGGAGATTTTGCTGCAACGGTATCTAAGATATATAATGTACCAGGGGTTGAGGCAGGTTAATAGTCAATGCACTGTTATCTGCAATATTGTTCTAATGTTTCTTGAAATCATAAAAACAAAATTTCCTGCAGAAAAGGATTTTCCAGAAAGCTGCACAATCATATTACCAAATTCTATATCGGTTGTACTTACAGACTTGTGTTGTTCTTGTTGTGCTTATATTTTGCCTTCCCCAATTAATTTAATAAATCAAATTTTTTACACTTTCATTGCTCAAATAAGCAGATCAGGCACTTCTTAGACAAGGGTTCCGCAGTCCAGCATACCTACAGGCAGGGGGTACATGCTGGAGATAAGACAGGAAACCTTCAGCAACACATCACAATTGTAGCTTAAAGCTACAATCATGTGCTTCAAATATTCTATGACCAAAGGATCAAGTGCAACATCTCTTTTAAGGGATTTTGACCAGTCAGGGAAAACAGACTTCTAGAGGGGCATCTGGCCATTTATTGGTTAGGTCCTTAAAGAATGGTGTATCCTTAATCGTTATGGTGGTGGCTTCGTTAAGGTGGGACACTACCAGATCCACAGTGCAGGCAGAACACTTCTTTACAAGTCCTCTTCAAATGGATACAAGGCCAATAAGCACTTTGGGGGAACAATCATCTTGTCAAGGTGTTTCCAATCTCTGTAGCAGAAGACTTTGAACAGTGGGTGCACCAAACACGTCTTGTAGTCTTAGGAGCTCTAAAGGGCCCAAGACTGGGAACAGCACTAGTAGAAGCAATAGGCTAAGCCTCTAATTTCAGAATGGTACACACCACATCAATAAGAACCAAAGCAGTCGCTTTCAATGTGGGAGAAATGACAGAGGATTGCAGTTCCTTGAAGACAAGCTCAGATAAAGAGTATAGCAACTCAAAGTCAGATGGAATCTCAGAGGCTGATGACTCAAAGACTACCAAGAAAGTGGGTGGATCAGATAAAGAATCTTGGGGAAAAGGTGCAGGAACACGCTTGTGGCCTGTGCGGTGAGAGTCAGCAAAAAACTGCGTGATTTGGCCATAAAGTCTTACTCGCGGGTAGTAAAAACCTTAGCCAAGAGGGCAGAGGAACCTGGCACACTGGGCAGGATAATGGGAGAGTCTAAAAGACAGAATAGACTCTAGGATGAGAAGATAACAGGATTCCAGGCTACAGACATTGGACACATTTGAGATGAGGCCACCCAGCACAGTGGGACTGTCACCCCCATGTCTAGAATCAGACCGTGCGGCAGTAGGGCGATATAAGCCTCAGAGAGCAAGGAAAGGGCTCAGAGGCTCACAAAATGCAGACAGTTTTGGCAGGTGAAGTAGCATTTTAGGTTGGAGGCATGTTGGTCACATTACATCTCCTAGGTGAAATAGACATTTGATACTCATCTTATTTGTATTCATTCAATAAGTAACTTCATGATGGACAACAGTAATATACAAGTTACCAGAATGTAACCTGTAGGAATTCCAAGATATTAATACATGTATAAAACAATATCTGAGGAAGTGACAGCTACATGTTCATAAACACTGTCATAGGCCACTCCACAGACCTCTCGATTCGTTAGTCCATTTCTGTCAACACCCTCCTCAGGGACCAGAAAAGAGAGACTGCATAAGCAGACTGGAGCTCTCCTTTTACCATAAGAGAACATCAGCCAAGATTTATTTGATGAGAGCCACACTGATCCATCTTGCTCATTGACTGGACTTTCCTGAACTCAGAGAACCAGGACTTTGTTAAGTATTTTCACTTTTAAACCCTCTTTATTTTCTGTTGCATTAATGTCTCTTTTAATTTGTAATAGCCTTTTACTGTAAATATTTTATTTGCACCATTTTACCTTTTCTATTATTAACCGCTTGCCGACCAGTGCACGCAGATTTACATTGGCAGAATGGCACTGGTAGGCAAAAGGGCGTACAGGTACGTCCCCTTTAACCACTTCAGCCCCGGACCATTTGGCAGCCAAAGGACCAGAGGTCTTTTTTCAATTTCGCACAGCACTACTTTAACTGGTAATTGCGCGGTCATGCAATTTTGTAACCAAACGAAATTTGCGTCCTTTTCTTCCACAAAATAGAGCTTTCTTTTGATGGTATTTGATTGCCTCTGTGATTTTTATTTTTTGCGATATAAACGGAAAAAGAGCGAAAATTTTGAAAAAAAAAGAGATTTTCTACTTTTTGTTATAAAAAAAATCTAATAAACTCAATTTTAGTCAAACATTTGGGCCAAAATGTATTCAGCCACATGTCTTTAGTAAAAAAAATGCCAATAAGCGTATATTTATTGGTTTGCGCAAAAGTTATAGCGTCTACAAACTAGAGTACATTTTCTGGAATTTACACCGCTTTTAATTTATGACTGCCTATTTCATTTCTTGAGGTGCTAAAATGGCAGAGAAGTACAAAACCCCCCAAAATGACCCCATTTTGGAAAGTAGACACCCCAAGCTATTTGCTGAGAGGCATGTTGAGCCCATTGAATATTTTTTTTTTTTAGTCCCAAGTGATTGAATAAAGACAAAAATAAAAAAGATTTTTTTTTTTTTTAAAAAAGTTGTCACTAAATGATATATTGCTCACACATGCCATAGTTATATGTGGAATTGCACCCCAAAATACATTTTGCTGCTTCTCCTGAGTATGGGGATACCACATGTGTGGGACTTTTTGGGAGCCTAGCCGCGTACGGGGCCCCAAAACCCAAGCACCGCCTTCAGGATTTCTAAGGGTGCAAATTTTTGATTTCACTCCTCACTACCTATCACCGTTTCGAAGGCCATAAAATGCCAAAATAGCACAAAACCCCCCCAAATGACCCCATTTTGGAAAGTAGACACCCCAAGCTATTTGTTGAGAGGCATGGTGAGTATTTTACAGCTCTCATTTGTTTTTGAAAATGAAGAAAGTAAAGAAAAAAACATTTTTTTTTTCTTTTTTTTTCAATTTTCAAAACTTTGTGACAAAAAGCGAGATCTGCAAAATACTCACAATACCTCTCAGCAAATAGCTTGGGGTGTCTACTTTCCAAAATGGGGTCATTTTGGGGGGTTTTATGCCATCTGGGCATTCCATGGCCTCCGAAACTGTGATTGGCAGTGAGAAGTGAAATAAAAAAAATTACACCCTTAGAAAGCCTGAAGGCGGTGATTGGTTTTTGGGGTTCCGTACGCAGCTAGGCTCCCAAAAAGTCCCACACATGTGGTATCCCCGTACTCAGGAGAAGCAACAGAATGTATTTTGGGGTGTATTTCCACATATGCCCATGACATGTTTGAGCAATATATCATTTAGTGACAACTTTTTGTAAAAAAAAATATATATATATATTTTTTTTTCATTATTCAATCTCTTGGGACAAAAAAAAAAAAAAATTTAATGGGCTCAACATTGCTCTCATCAAATAGCTTGGGGTGTCTACTTTCCAAAATGGGGTCATTTGGGGGGGGGGTTTGAACTGTCCTGGCATTTTATGCACAACATTTAGAAGCCTATGTCACACGTCACCCACTCTTCTAACCACTTGAAGACAAAGCCCTTTCTGACACTTTTTGTTTACATGAAAACATATTTTTTTTTTGCAAGAAAATTACGTTGAACCCCCAAACACTATATATATTGTTAAAGCAAAGGCCCTACAGATTAAAATGGTGGGTGTTGCATTTTTTTTTTCCACACAGTATTTGCGCAGCGATTTTTCAAACGCATCTTTTGTGGAAAAAATACACTTTTTTTTATTTTAATGCACTAAAACACACTATATTGCTCAAATTTTTGATGAAATAAAAAATATGATCTTAGGCCGAGTACATGGATACCAAACACGACATGCTTTAAAATTGCGCACAAACACGCAGTGGCAAAACTACATACATTTTTAAAAAGCCTTTAAAAGCCTTTACATGATACCACATTAGATTCACGGAGGAGGTCTACTGCTAAAATTACGCCCTCGATCTGACCTTTGCGGTGATACCTCACATGCATGGTGCAATTGCTGTTTACATATGACGCCAGACCAACGCTTGTGTACGCCTTTGCGCAAGAGAAGGGGGGGCAGGGGTGCTTTTTTTTTTTTTTGTTTTTTTGTTTTTTTTTTTATTTATTTAGCTTTTTTATTTTATTTTTAAACTGTTCCTTCCATTTTTTTTTCTTTGTTATGATTTTTATTGTTATCTCAGGGAATGTAAATATCCCCTATGATAGCAATAGGCAGTGACAGGTACTCTTTTTTTGAAAAAATTGGGGTCTATTAGACCCGAGATCTTTCCTCTGCCCTCAAAGCATCTGACCACACCAAGATTGGTGTGATAAAATGCTTTCCCAATTTCCCAATGGCGCGGTTTATATCCGGGAGGGGGGGACATTCCCTCCCACTGCTTGTAAAAGCAGTCTAGAGGCTAATTACCCGCTAGAATTGCTTTTACATGAAAGCCGATCACTGGCTGAAAAGAATGATACCAAGATGATACCTAAACCTGCAGGCATCATTCTGGTATAACCTTTCAAAGTCCAGCAACATACTGGACATATATTGTAATCTTTTTTTTTCATGCAGCCTCTTGGCTGAACGAAAAAAAGAGATTGATTGGTGGGTATGCCCACCATTAGAATACCTCCCTTCATCCACCCACTTCTAATGATGGGCATACATGCACCATTTATATATGCCGATGCATGGGGGCATCCTCCCGCAAAAGTTATGCCGTGTACACACGGTCGGAATTTCGACCGTATGTACGTGGCATTAGGAGCCAATCGCTCCTCCCCGCCCCCTGCTGCCCCCATGCTTCGGCATATATGCTCTTTTTTTTAACTGTGGTGGTGAAATCACCTCCTACAGCGTTGGAGTCGCGGCTTTATGTATCGTGGGAGCAAACGCTGTTGCTGTCAAGATAAATAAATCCGCGTTGCAACTGAATGGCGCACCTGAAAACAAAAAAATGCTTAACACTAAAACACAGTAAACAAAATTACATACCTGAAAAGCAAGCATGATAAAACATGATAAAACATAATAAAACATTGCAGAATAGAATGGAGTAAAAAAAGAGCAACAATAGAGAGAGAATAGAGTGAGAGAGAGAACAATAAAACGACAACTATTTTATTTTTTTTTATTTTTTTGAGATTCACAGGTAAAAAAGCTCCTGACTGAAGCGACTGAATCAAAACGCTACCACAAAAAAAATGTTAGCGATCGCAGGGATCAGGCCTGACTCTGCGAACGCTGCAGTTATGTGTGCTTAGTGTCTTGTAAGTGACAGTGATCGATCGATACTGCACTTGGGTGGGCTGGGCTGGGCTGGGCAGAGGGGGAAAACGCAGGTGCTAGCAGGTATCTGGGCTGATCCCGCTAACAATGCGTTTTTTTTTTGGAACCCTAAACTGCTGGGACGCTAGTATAGATCTGATCAGATATTGATCTGTTCAGATACTGTGCCACTAAGGGAGGTGTATGCTTTGCGCGTGGGTGTTTGCGGTACTGGCACTAACCTGGGGCGACGCAGACCTTATTTGACCCTAAAACCTAATTGATATCACCCGCCGGGCGATCAGGGGGTTAAACCGTTATTGGGTAATAAATGGCGGGTGCCCTGACAGTATAAAAAACAAGCTAACTAACCAGCGTCACCCGTAACAGTAATACAAAAAAAAAAAACTGGTTACCTAGCGACACTAATGCAGCGATCAGAAAAACGATCGCTTAGTGACACTGGCAAAAGGGGGTGAAAGGGTTAACTAGGGGCAATCAGGGGGTTAAAACCTTTATTAGGTAATATATGGGGGTACCTGACGCTATATAAAAACCTGACGGGGAACCTAAATAACGAAATAACTAACTGGCTAACCAGCGTCACCAGTGACATTTATACAGTGATCACTGGTGAAAGGGTTAACTCTAGGGGCAATCAGGGGGTTAAAACCTTTATTTAGGTTGTAATATGGGGGTACCTGACCTATAAACCTATTTATGAACCTATATAAACATGGCGGTTAAAAAAAAAAAAAAAAAATGGTTACCTAGCGACACTAATGCAGCGATCAGAAAACCGATCGCTTAGTGACACTGGCAAAAGGGGGTGAAGGGGTTAACAAGGGGCAATCAGGGGGTTAAACCTTTATTAGGGGGGGGGTAGGGGGCTACCTTGGACCTAAAACTAACTGCCCTGACAGTTATTACAGTCACACTGACACTAAATGCAGTGATCAGTAAATAAATGATCACTGCAATTAGTGACACTGTGACTGGGGGGGCAGGGGGTGATCTGGGGGGTGATCAGGGGGTGACAGGGGGGTGGAATATGTGCCTATCTGTACTGGTGTCAGTGTACTGTTGTGCACTAACCTTTACACGTTCACAGCTCGGCGTCCCAGGTCACATAGACCGGCGCACCGAGCGTGACATCACTTCCGCCTTCCTGTCTATACAATAGACAGGAAGGGGAAGCTTTTCATTGGCCAGGAGCGATCGCGAGGGGGTGGCCAGAAACCACTGGCCGTCCCCTCGTCCCGGATCGCTCCTGACACGATCCCGACCGTCCCCGCCGGCGGAGGGGGGTCCGATCGGACCCCCCAACCGCCTGAAGAATGGCACGTACAGGTACGTCCTTTTGCCTGTACGTGCCATTCTGTTGACGTATATGTACATGGGGCGGTCGGGAAGTGGTTAAGAAGCGGTGTCGGTGTCCATGACCGTGACCACGGGTCCCGCGGACTCGATGTCAGTCATCGTGTCACGGAGAGGAAGAACGGGGAGAAGCTTTTGTAAACAAAGCATTTCCCCGTTCTGCCTATTGACAGGACAGAGATCGCTGCTCTCTGTCATCGAGAGCAGTGATCACTGTCCTGTGTGTTGAAGCACAGCCCCCTCACAGTTAGAATCACTCCCTAGGACACACTTAACCCCTTCACCGCCCCCTAGTGGTTGACCCCTTCACTGCTAGTGTCATTTACACAGTAATCAATGCATGTTAATAGCACTGATCGCTGTATAAATGACAATGGTCCCAAAATAGTGTAAAAAATGTCCGATGTGTCTGCCATAATGTCGCCGTCCTGATAAAAATCGCAGATCGCCGCCATTACTAATAAAAAACAAATTAAAAATAAAAGTGCCATAAAACTAGCCCCTATTTTGCAGACGCTATAAATTTTGTGCAAACCAATCAATATACGCTTATTGAGTCTTTTTTTTACCAAAAACATGTAGAAGAATACGTATCGGCCTACACTGAGAAAATTTTTTTTTTTTTTAGATATTTTTAAAAAAATAATGTGTTTTTTTTTTTTAAATGGTCGCTCTTTTTTTGTTTATAGCGCAAAAAATAAAAACCGCAAAGGCGATCAAATACCACCAAAGAAAGCTCTATTTGTGGGAAAAAAAGGACGTCAATTTTGTTTGGGTAGAACATCGCACGATCGAGCAATTGTCAGTTAAAGCGGTGCCGAATCGCAAAAAGTGCTCCGGTCAGGAAGGGGGTAAGATCTTCTGGGGCTGAAGCGGTTAAACAATATTTTGAAAGGCGTTAACAATCTTTCTAATGCACTAATGCAGAGAATCCTTGTCTCTCTGAAGAGCACTACTAAAAATATCTGGAACATTCCTGTCTGTGGTGACAGTGTGTATTGCAGACATTTGTTAAATGTTATAATTGTTATTGTAAGGCCAATAGGCTATCTGGTGGCAGTGATTTTGGGTACAAAAGGTTAACTGTGTAGTTAACTAAACCCAGTGACGATCTCTCTCAATCTGCTACAACTTAGATTGTGGCCCCGTGAGCTGGAAAATCTTTGTGCAGGGTGAGGCTGAGAGTGTACTTGTCACATATCAGTGACAGCACGGTGTGAGTTTGACCAGACATTTGACACAAGTTGATGACGGTGGCTGGGTTCTGACACCGCGTTCGTCACACCTACCACTGTGAGCTGCAGTGTCTGGGAGGCAGTGTTGCCATCAGTATTTTTACTGGCAGCCAGTAAAAGATGCTAATTTTTCTGCTGCCAGTAAATGCCAGCAAAAAACATGGCTGCGACTCTCGGCCGAGACCATCCGAGTGCATGCTACAGTGTGTTCGGGTGGAGCCAGCAGGGGGCGGGTCTGGCAGAGGTAGTGCCTGAGGGTGTCATGTGATGTCATGGTGCACAGCCAACCAGAGTGACCGGAGCCCCGTGTGCGGGTCTGCGGGATGGAAGCAAGGCAAGCCGGGAGGGAGACTGTAAGTGCCGTTTGGACTGAAGGGACCACCTGGCATGGAGAGAGACTGTCACTGTGACTCAGGAGGGGACGTGTGTGTCGTGCTGGTGATCTGTGGTGCTGCCCACTGCTGTCAGTGTCACTGTGAGAGTCTTATGTGTGTGTGCCTGTCCATTCTCATTTCTTGCTTTCTCTCCCTGAGCTACTTACTTACTATACTTGCTATATTGAAAATAAAATAAGAAACGTTTTTTGGCCTTACTATCTACCTTAAATCACATTGCTAATTGCATATTGTACTTGTTTGTAGCCTAAATACTGAAATTCGCACTTAAAAAAAAATAATTTTGTAACTTTTGGAAATGGCTGTGCCAGTACATTTTGGGTGTCATGTCAGTAAATTTCAATTGCGTAGGTTGGCAACACTGCTGGGAGGGAAGCATGTGAGGCATAAATAAAAGGGGAATTGGCTCAGTTAGGCCCCTTTCACACTGGGGCGGTTTTCAGGCGGTACGGCGCTAAAAATAGCGCCTGTATACCGCCTGAAAAAACCGGCCCCATTCACTCCAGTGTGAAAGCCGGCGGGCTTTCACACTGGAGCGGTGCGCTAGCAGGACCGCAACAAAAGTCCTGCTAGCAGCATCTTTGGAGCGGTGAAGGAGCGGTGTGTTCACCGCTCCTATACCGCTCCTTCCCATTGAAATCAATGGGAAACCGCGGGGATACCGCCCGCAAACCGCCGCTGCAGCGGCGCTTTGCGGAGGTTTTTAACCCTTTTGCGGCCGCTAGCGGGGGTTAAAACCACCCCGCTAGCGGCCGCATACCGCGGGTAAAACGATGGTAAAGCAGCGCTAAATATAGCGCTGCTTTACCGTCGCCGCCCCGCACCGCCCCAGTGTGAAGCCAGCCTAAGGGACGTAAAGGAAGTTTTTTGTGCTACACATAGTAACTGGTTTTAGTACATTTTTGACTGTCATACAAGAGCCTTTAGTTGTACTTTAAAGGAAAGCTCCAGCAATTATCTTTAAATAGGACTCTGGAAGGTAAGTGCACTGTGTTAATTACTCTTACCTTCATGCTGTCCTTTCTGACATACAGCTCTCTTAAACCGCTAATGGGAGTGGATGGCGTTAGTTGTTGCAATGGTGGCCATGCTAATGACTAATGTCATTCAAATAATATCATCACTTCTTTTTAGGACAGTTTTATTTGGCTGTGATCTGACACATGTGCAAAATAGCCTTCCCCCATCTTTCCTCCCGATATACACTGCATTTTCTACTAACCTGTGTTCATTAACATGCATATAAATCTTCCTCATTCCACTGTTAGGTTGTACATTATCAAAGGTAACATGACTGCAAACCTCTTGCTGCTTTTTGTCCCTGTAAAAGTGCTGATTGAACTCTAGATGCTCAGTAGCAGTGATAGGGAGGTGGTCAGTGTCAGAGGAGTAAGAATAGATCTTCTCAGGAAGGGTGAATCTGTCCTCCAGTAGTAGGAACTTATATCTGAACAAAAAGGGATCCTCAGTCTTTCCCTTCTCTGCAACAGAATCATGATCTTCACTAACACATCTTTTATTTGTCTTCTGAGGCTGACTAAATTGCGGATAAGAAAGGGTGGAGATAGAGCCAGGTACCACAGTGCACAATCTGAACAACTGCTGTCCCTTCCAGATGCCAACATCCTGGCACCCATCACTGTAGGTTTCAAAGCCAGGTCCGTAACGCACATCCGACTTGTACAGCCCCTGTGGACAGGAAGAAATCAAGAGGTTACAGAGATGATTTGAATGCTGACATAAGAGGAACACACTTCATAGAAACACTGGGACAGTGAAAGGCAAATCAAAGTTTTTTTTACTGGTCATCTGTATGCTTCAATAGAGGGAATTGGTGTGTCAGCCTGGCACATTGTCTATCTCTGTAAATTAATATACGCACAGCTGTGTGTAGTTCAGCAGTGTAATGCCTACAGTATTCTAAAAAATAATGACACATTTACCTGGTAACTTTTGCCATCGGGAAATGTCATGGTCCCATAGCCTTCCTTACGGCTCAGGTAAAAGGAGCCAGTGAATTTGCAGCCATCAGGCCAGTAGTAAATCCCCTTGCCATGGTGATGATCCTTGTAAAATTCACCAATATAACTCTGAAATAAAGAAAATACATACATTATTTGATTTTAATTCTTGTAGTAGTAGACAAGCAGCAACTCATGCTTCATTACTCTGTTCTAAATGTTTGAAATCTAGCTTTCCATCGTCTGTAATGGTAACTCACACTGAAATAACCCAACAGATAAAATGTCAGATCCACCCAAAACTCATATTTCAGTTCTGCGCAAGTGGCCGAAATCACAGCTGACTTCATTGAGACTTCGGTAACAAGATTCACTAATAGTGATAAGCGTGAGGAAGGCTATATTCCTTTGTAACTAAAATATGGAACGGAAACTGCAATAAGAAACAATATATAAAAATTGTAAGAAAGGATGTATGCAGACCTAAAAGAGGAATTGCAGCAGGTAACCCTGTAGTGGATAAAATACAAAGGCTGCCACTGCGGACCTCCTAAGACTACTAGTTACTTGGCTCTCCCTGGCTTTAGTACTACGCAAGTCACTTACCTGGAAAAATCAACCTACAAATGTAGATTTCAAAGTCAGAATAACACTAGAACTCCTGAATTTCCAAACTATGCCCTAGAGCAGCGGTCTTCAAACTGTGGCCCGTGGGTCAAATGCGGGCCCTTGCTTGCCTTTATCTGGCCCTTGGATCACTATTCCTCCTACTGATACAAGGCACTCGTTTTCCAACTGACAACATGGATGGGGTGCTATTTTTTTCAGTGACACCAACAATAGGGCACTATTCTTTCCACTGACAGCAGCGAAGTGGCATCATTCCTCCCACTAGCACCAACAATGGGGCACAATTCCCCTCACTGACAATAATGATGGAGCGCTATTCTTTCTATTGATGGGGCACCAGTCTTCCAATTGACATCAATGATGGGGCCCATTTTTCCTATTGACACCAGTGATGGGACACCATTTCTTCTACTAATAACATTGATGGGGAACGATTCCTCTTACTGACCACAGACGCTATGCAATTGTTTTTCTCCCACTGACCACCAAGCTTGAGCCATTGTTTAGTTGCTACAGCCTGGCCCTCCTAATGTCTGAAGGACAATAATCTGGCCCTTCTTTAGATGCTTTGGAGTACTATAGAGTGTAATAAGGCCATTCAAGCAGCCAGGATACATGAAACCAGCATGTAATTTAGGCTGATAGCAATCACGAAACGATTACCAGTCAGCTTTGAGTATAGTAGACCTTTAATAACACTAAAGCCTCATACACACGATCGGACCTTGGACCAACTTTCTCGTGGATTTTTGTCCAAAGGGCGTTGGCCCCAAGTTGGTATTGCATACACACGATCTGACTTTTTAGGCAACAAACATGAACGTAGGGACATTTCAACGTACTGACGACACTTCAAAAGAGGACGTTCGAATACTCCTGCGCCACCTTTGGTCAACTTCTATATTGTTGTCTGATCTTTTGCATTGGTTCTGAGCATGTGTGTTTGTACTTTGTACAAAAGTTCGTTGGTTTTCTGTACACACGGTCGGACTTTGGTCCATCGGACTTTTGTTGGCAGAAAGTTGGTCCGTTCGCACAGCCAACAAAAGTCAGATGAAACCTGGAAAAAGTTGGTCCGATGGAGCGTACACATGGTCGGATGTTGGTCCAAAACAGCTAATTTGCATGTTGGTTGTCAAAAAGTCTGATCGTGTGTACGGGCCTTTAGGATGACCATACACGATGCAGTCTGATTGTACAATCTCCATTAGTTCTAAAACTATTACAGTAAAACCTTGGTTTGAGAGTAACTTGGTTTGAGAGCGTTTTGCTAAAATAAATTTTGACTTGATATACAAGCGATGTCTTGATATAAAAGAGTAGCGTCATGTCACAACTGAGTATAAAGAGAAGAGAGACACCTCTAAGTGTAGCAATATAGTTACATTTAATGAAGGTACAACATTTAGTAACATATTGCTACACTTAGTTACATAGAAGATGAGGTTGAAAAAAGTCACAAGTCCATCAAGTCCAACCTATGTGTGCGATTTTATGTCCGTATTACATTGTATATACCTGTACATTGCGGCTGTTCAGGTGCTTATTTAATAGTTTTTTGAAACTATCGATGCTCCCCCCTGAGACCACCGCCTGTGGAAGGGAATTCAACATCCTTGCCGCTCTTACAGTAAAGAACCCTCTACGTAGTTTAAGGTAAACCTCTTTTCTTCTCATTTTAATGAGTGGCCACGTGTCTTATTAAACTCCCTTCTGCAAAAAAGTTTTAGAGGCGCCTCTCTTCTCTTTTATACTCCGTAGCTCCTGCTGGATTTTGTTTCTAATCCCCTTGTGGAAGCTGCCGATTGTGGATGGACATTTTATGGTTACACAATCTGATCACATTGCTATAATCTTTTTATATGGAATATAAACTGAAGAACCTATGAATAAATGGTTGTGGAACGAATCATCTGAGTTTCCATTATTTCTTATGGGGAAATTCTCTTTGATATACTTGTATACTTGTAATATTGGATTACAAGTATGTTTCCGGAAACTAATTATGCTCGCAATTCAAGGTTTTACTGTAATTAAACGGTCTCTCTGAATGAATTGTTCAGGTAGGCACTCACATTACATAGTTTTTGGTAAATCAAAAGGATTTGCATCAACAGATTGTAATATGTATGGACAGCTTTACATACTAAATTTTCTGAGGACTCAAGATTTTCTATCATCCCAAGTGTTTATATGACAGCAGTCACACACCTCTCCATTGGCCCATCTGAATTCTCCAACTCCCAGCTTCATGTTCATAGTAATATTTCCTCTGTAGATGGAGCCATCAGACCATTGCTGAAGTTCCATGTCTTCCTTTGCATGCCATTCAGGATCCAAGCTTACTACGTTTTTTCCATCTAGAACTTGTGGTTCGTTCTTTTTTTCCGATTCGTCCTCATTTATCCCTTGGTGTAACTTATTTGGAAAAAAGTGTATGCTTATGTTTTCCTGTTCACTGTCCACATCTGATGCTTCAAATCCTTCCGATACTTCAAGTCCTTTATGTGGATTTGACTCATTTGCTGATACCAGAATGTTGGGATCAGACATGTCTCTTCCTTTTCACAGACCTGTGGGTGACACGATTTGGCCAAATCAAAAGGCTGGTGAGGAAGGAAGGCATTTTATTATTGTAAATTATATGCATCAAATTCAAACTGCTGACAGAGTGTATAAGTAGACTGTTACTGTATTAACAGGAATTCAGTTGGTTCAATGTTCCATGGTGAATTGGTAGTTTAATAATGGTTCTATATATATATATATATATATATATGAGATACATGTAGAGCAACAAGCACATTATAACCATCCTCTCTGATATGTTTCAGCAGACTTCTGCTTTAAAGTAAACCCATACCTTGCCCATTCAGGACAAAGTAGTAGGTTTGCTGCATAACAGGCATGGTAAGGACTTCGTTTCCTCCCACATTTCTCCCTTCCACCACATTCCATAAACAGGATTCGCTACCTGCTGATCTTTCTTATCTTATGGATAAGATTTGTCCAAGTAAACATTGTAGATCGTCTGCAGTCTCTAATCATGGCAAATACCCACAGTAATCACGGCAGCACTGTCTAGATCCATCCTTGTGGGCTGGCGTGTGAGAAAAAGAAGCAGAACGAGTAGCCAATCAGACCATGTGCTAACAGGAAGCATGCTGATAGGAGGATAGACTTCATCACTGTGCTGCTTTTCCTTTCACCATCCAGTCATAGGCTGGGATGAGACCAGGATGAGAGGAAGTAGGTTGAATGATGCTGAAAATCAGATAGAGGAATATCTTGCAGTAAAAAAAAGTACTGTGTGGAAAAATCTCTGGATTCAAGGTAAATATTGCAGCAAAAGTTGATTCTGATATTTTATGTTTAACAGGGTATCCATTTCATCCTTTTATTTTGGCTGGAGTTCTGCTTTAAATAGAAAACCCTCTACTGTACTCCTCTCTGATTTAGTTTCACTTTGTTGCAGCATAATGAATCTGTTGCTTTGTCTTGCATAAGGAAAAAAAGCACAGATTCAATGCATTTAATTCAGGTTCCACTGAAACCAAAACCTTTTTCAGTTTTAGACAGAGTGGAGAGGGAACCCTTGTCAGGTTTTTTACTGCTGTCTGTGTCCCCATTATGGAAATTCAACCTCTCTATTTGTCCTGTTTACTGTTATCATTGAGAGTTAAAGTGGTTGTACACCCTTACAAACCACTTTTACTACAGGTAAGCCTATAATAAGGCTTACCTGTAGCTACCATGGATATCTCTTAAACCTGCACAATTTAGGAGATATCCCCTGTATCAGCATGTGCCGACGTCATCGGCACAAGCGCACTGAAGCTGTTGCTTCAGCTGACGTGCCATTACCGGCCACTCCCACGCGCATGCGCGGGAGTGACGTCATCGTGGCTCCGGCCAATTACTTCGCTGGAGCCCGTGATACCCGGAAGTAACTTCCGTGAGACATCGCTGGGTAGAGCAGTGTGCCGGGACCGCTGCAGGGGCTTCGATCTAAGGTGAGAATTTCACAATGAGCTAGTATGCTATGCATTCTAGCTTTTTATGCCTTTGTCTTGCAGGTTTTTTTAGTTTTTTTGGGGGGGTTTACAACCACTTTAGTTGTCACTAAGCAGTAGGAAAAGGAAAATCTTTTAGTCCTAATCATTAGTCCTGGTGACAACCAGGAAATCCATC
The DNA here is from genome assembly GCA_028564925.1 of Lithobates sylvaticus. NCBI lineage: Eukaryota > Metazoa > Chordata > Amphibia > Anura > Ranidae > Lithobates > Lithobates sylvaticus. The sequence continues at coordinate 436,881,536 of CM053028.1, forward strand.
ACCTTGGATGGCTTTCCTCTCACTTCCTTTTTTTGGCTTTGGGAAAAGGAAGTGAAGGGAAATCTACTCAATAGTACATAGAGTAGATAGCAAAAAAAAAAAAACCCTACAGAGGTTCTGTAATGGATGTGATTAAGGGAATCATGAAATGTCTATTCCAATGTATTTGTAAGTACCTTTTTTTATAGATCTATCATATTTCAGCTTCTATGCTCATCAGCCTTAAGACATATTCAGATATTTTGCAAAGCTCGCCCTTCCCTTGCTTAGGAACTGGACTGACTGCAACAGTTAACATAAGTTTGCGCCTGCTTCTGAGAATACATTCAAAATATAACAACATAACACCAACGGTTTAAAAAAGAAGCAAGAACATGGCCACTTCCTTGTGGACGTCCCAGCTAAAGGCCAAAACTTTATCACATACTTTGTCCTAATGTATTTATATATTTGTGGCTGTTTTTGTGGTTTGCATGTGCCAGTCTTGTTGACGTATCTCAATCTTTAATGAAATTGTTTAAAAGTCTTGAGAAGCGGAAATATTACACAGAAGTTTTTTATTCTAAACTGGTGTCAGAGTGTTCACTTCAGAGCGTGCATGCTTTTATATTCAATCTGATCAGGGGTAGATATAATAATATCGGACTTTTCTTCTGATCCAAAACAGTTCTAAGCATCCCTTAGGCTACTTTCACACTGAGGCGCTGGGCGTGCTGGCGGTAAAGCGGTGATATTTTGTAGCTGCTTTCTACCGTAGTTTTAGCAGCGCTTTTCGGCCGCTAGCGGGGCAGTTTTACCCCCCGCTAGCGGCCAAAAAAGGGTTAAAACCGCCCGCAAAGTGCCGCTGCTGCTTGTTTTCAATGGGAAGGGGCGCTTTAGGAGCGGTAAATACACAGCTCCTACAGCGCTCCAAAAATGCCTCGGGCTTTCACACTGGAGAGACAGCAGCGGCTGTTTGAAGGCGCTTTGCAGGCGCTATTTTTAGAACTTTAGTGCCTGCAAAGCGCCTTAGTGTGAAAGGGGCCTTACTCTATCCAAAAGGAAAAAAACAGGCCATAGAATGCATGGACACAGCAACACCCTGGACTATGGTCACACACAAATTGTCCGATTAGTTGCAGCCAGTTTGTCTGTGACCAAAACTTAGCAGAAACACAAGCCCGGACACTGGCTGAGTCCAGGGTCGGTCAGAGGCTCTGTTTGCATTTAACCGCTCAGATGAGCGATCACAAGCAAACAGTGACAATGCCAGCTATTGATTTGTACAGAGTATAAATCTGAGAGCTGCAGCTATTTGCATTGCGCAGACAGTGTTTACAACCACCAGCAGGAATCTATTGATCTTTGCCGGCAACTGCCCCTAGCTGCTTCTATACGGCCATGTGAATGTAACATTACCCTTGCAATGAGGCTACCCCCCTTTGCATATACCTCAAGGGTTAAAAGAGAAGTGCAGGATTTAAAAATAATAGAGGTTTATAAGCACCTGGGATGTAACCATTTATCAATGCTTTAGCTTTCCCCCGTCGGCTCTATTCCGAGAAGTGAACAATCAAAGACGATTGTTCTCAGGTCCGCTCTGAGCACATAGCAGTGACTGTCAGTGTGCTCTACCCCTCCAGCGCTCACTGAAGCTCCAGGCAGGAGTGGCTGGCTCAGGCTCTCAGCAGTCAGTCATCTGGGTGGATCCCGACATTTCTTTCTGGATCCCTGCAGAGCCTGGACCGGCTCTGTGACATCAGTTGACAGCAGGTTTTATCCTGCTGTCAGCTGAATCTGGATCACAGGAGCGCGGAACTAAGTACACTCCTGTAAACCACAAGAGAAGTACAGCCAAAATAGGAATTGGCCATACTTCTCTTTTAAGGGTGCATTCACACCTGCAAATACACACACACACTCCCATTAGATGTGAGAACCCCAGTGGGGGGATCCTGGGATTAGCTGCAGGAGGAAACCCTATTGAAAGCAATAGGAGCCTGCCAATTCCTGCAGCTAATCATGGCCACTCATATGTAATCTCTCATGCAGTGATTACATACAGGCAGTCTGTGACCAGGGAAAATCACTTGTATACGATCACTGCGGCGCTGCGTTAATCACAGGCAGTGAGACATTTCCCGATCTCTGCAGCCGCATATCAGGAAAATGTCTCACTGCCTGTGATTAGCGCAGCGCCGCGCCGACTTCCTGGCGGGCTCTACACGTGGAGTGTGCGAACATGCCAGAGCTCATCCTTACTTGAGAGATTATATGTAAGTCGGCAACCTCTCATTGCTTTCAGTGGCGCTGACTCCCACAGTTAATAACAGGAACCCTCCCCGGAGTTTTCACATCTAATCAAAGTGTGGGTGCATTCCCAAGTGTGAAAAGCTTGGTTCTGTCTGGAGTAAGGATGAGCTCAGGCGTGTTCGCACAGCCCACGTGCAGAGCCTGCCAGGAAGTCGGCACTGCGCTGCGCTAATCACAAGCAGTAAGACATTGTCCCGATGCGCGGCTGCAGAGATCGGGAAATGTCCCACTGCCTGGGATTAGCGCAGCGCAGTGCCGACTTCCTGGTGGGCTCTGCACATGGGGTGTGCGAACACGCCGGAGCTCATCCTTAGTCTGGAGTATCATTACAAATCACTTTTACCTACCTTGTTCCCCACTCCCTCGGCAGTCAGCGCTCTCCTCGGGCGCTCTGGCTGGTGGGTGGGCACTCAGCGTCCTGATGATGTCAGAGTGTAACCCATGGATGGAGTGCTGAAGAGAAGCAGCTTTGGGGTAACGATCGTATGGAGCGGTGCAACCTGCAGGAGCGAGGGACAAGGTAAGTCAATGCACTTTGTAATGGTACTGCAGACAAACAAGCATTTAGCCCTTGCAGGGCACTTCAAAAGGTCGTTTTGGATTTTCCCCAGAGTTGTGCTTTATAACATAAAAGCAGACAGGTCCCCCTGGAATTTATTATATAATGTCAGCAGAAACGTTCTAATAAAATAAACCACAGCCAAGCAGCATTCTTCCTATGACAACACACAGCCATTCTATAGTCACTCCATACATGTAATAGAGGGCTCACATCCGGGATAATCATGTGTAGCTGTGTTACAGCCAGCCCCGGTATAATGCACACACTGTGCCCGCCACACACACGCACACACACCGGTGGGCACACGGTTTACCTCATGAGTTGGGACTTATTAGTTGTACCAACCGTTCCCATAGAGACAGACGACAATCCTATGCGATAGGCTCCCGGCAGAGCATGTGACCCGGTGCTAGCCGCGCCTCCATACATCTGGAACGGAGGATGACGTCCTGTACAGGTGGCGTCCATCTTTGATTGGGGAAGTGCCAGGCTGTACTCTCTGTAACCTGATTAGTGGTGTAGGCGATGTATGTTCTTATTTCACCTACACTGTTTGTACTGTAAAGGTGTGACTGTATTTCCAAAAACTCTCATGTTGAAAATTGCATGAGATGCATGTTTTATGTCAGCACCCTTTTTAAAGACACCTTTTTGTTTTATGTCAGCCATACCTCCCAACATTTTGAGATGGGAATGAGGGACAACTATTAGCAAAAGAATACATGCATAGGACACACCCATTGCCACGCCCCCTTAAAGGAGAATTGTACAAAAAACAAGATTGGTTAAAGTGGTGGGACACCCTGAAAATGAAAACTTGAGAAAAAGTTAGTAACAATTTAAAAAAAATTTTTTTTTTACTTACCAGAAATGGCTGTTGCTAGGCAGATCGTCCTAATCTGCCTCCTCCAGCGCCGCAGTGATCTTCTCTTCTTCCGTCTTCAGGTGAATGGGGCGTGGTGTGTTATGGGAACTGTGTCCCACAACACACCGCGTTCCCCATTCACAAATAAGACTCGCGCATGCGCAGTTGGCCGCGCGCCGACTTGCGCATGCGCAGTAGGAAACGAGAAGCCATTTCCCTTACTGAGGATGGCGGCGCTGGATCCGGATAGCCGAGGGACATCTCGGCCTCCACGAACGACATCGCGGGCGCCCTGGGAGGGTAAGTGTACTTTTTAAAAGTCAGCAGCGACTTTTTTTTTTAGCTGCTGACTTTTAAAACATTTTTTTTTTTTAGGTGAAACCCCGCTTTAAACCCACAAGTGCTTTTTTTTACCACTACTATTCCTTTATATTGGCTTTTGGAATTTACAAATGCAGCAATTTAGAAATCAGATGAAAGGTTTAGTGCTGGAAAACACTTTTTGATAGATAAAAAGTGCATTTTATATACAACTATATAGATCAGACCAAAATGAGGAGTAATGAGGGACAGAGGGACATTGCTCCAAATCAGGGACAGTCCCTCGAAATCAGGGATAGTTGGGAGCTATGTGTCAGCACCTTCTCGGTGACATCAATCCCGCCCATTTGCAGGAGTCTTCGCTGTTGAATGCAGTTCATTGTACGGTGCGGACAGGCAAGTAAGGCCTGATTCACACCAATGTCCTATGCAGGTTGCGGTTTTCATATTCCTGGTGTCACAGAATGTCACAGCTGAAATCGAGACTCGTCAAGCCAGGCAATGTTTTTCCAATCTTCTATTGTCCAATTTTGGTGAGCCTCTGCGAATTGTAGCCTCAGTTTCCTGTTCTTAGCTGATAGGTGTGGCACCCGGTGTGGTCTTCTGCTGCTGTAGCCCATCTGCTTCAAGGTTCGATGTGTTGTGCATTCAGAAATGGTATTCTGCATACCTTGGTTGTAACGTGTGGTTATTTGAGTTACTGTTGCCTTTCTATCATCTTGAATGAGTCTGCCCATTCTCCTCTGACCTCAGAGGACATCAACAAGGCATTTTGGTCCACACAACTGCCGCTCACTGGACATTTTCTCTTTTCCGGACCATTCTCTGTAAACCCTAGAGATGGTTGTGCGTGAAAAACTCAGTAGATCGTCAGTTTTTGAAATACTCAGGCCAGCCTGTCTGGCACCAACAACCATGCCACATTAAAAGTCACTTAAATCCCCTTTCTTCACCATTCTGATGCTTAATTCGAACTTCAGTAAGTCTTCTTCACCACATCTAGATGCCTAAATGCATTGAGTTGCTGCTATGTGATTGGCTGATTAGCAATTTGTGTTACCAAGCAATTGAACAGCTGTACCTAATGAAAGGGTCGGTGAGTGTATACGCCCCTTGTATCTGTAGGGCTGCAGTAGGGAATGCCTCAGACACTCATGATTGGCAGTCCACATTTCAAAACATTTAAAAAATGTTTCCAGGGACACATTTTTTCCCCTGTGCTTTTGACAAGCCATTGAACTCAGAGAATGTACTTTAACCACTTCAGCCCCAGAAGGATGTACCCCCTTAATGACAGGCCATTTTTTTGCGATACAGCACTGCTTCGCTTTAACTGACAATTGCGCGGTCGTGCAACGCTGTACCCAAACAAAATTGGTGTACTTTTTTCCCCACAAATAGAGTTTTCTTTTGGTGGTATTTGATCACCTCTGCGATTTAAATATTTTGCGCTATAAACAAAACAAAAAAAGCAACAATTTAAAAAAAAAACAATATTTTTTACTTTCTGCTATAATACATATCCAAAAAAAAAAAACAATTGTATTCATCAGTTTAGGCCAATATGTATTCTGCTACATATTTCTGTTTAAAAAATTGCAATAAGCGTATATTGATTGGTTTGCGCAAAAGTTATCGCATCTACAAACTATGGGAAAGATTTATGGACATTTTTTTTTTTTTTTTTTTACTGGTAAAGGTGGCAATCTGCGATTTTTAGCGGGATTTCGGCAGACAAATCTGACCCTAAGTGACACTTTTTGGGGACCAGTGACATTATTACATCGATCAGTGCTAAAAAAAAATGCACTGATCAATGTATAAATGACACTGGCAGGTAAGGGGTTAACACTAGGGGTGATCAAGGGGTTAACTGTGTTCCCTGGTTGTGTTCTAACTGTGAGGGGGCTTGGTTTACTGGAACACCACAGAGATCGCTGTTCCCGATCACTGGGAACAGCAGATCTGCATGATGTCTCCTGTCAGAACGGGGATCCGCCTTATTTACATAGGCAGATCCCCGTTCTGCCTCTGTGTACCGTGATCCTCGATCGCCAGCGGACATCAAGTCCGCGGGACCCACAGGCGAGTTCCCGCGGCGTGCAGTGGGCGTGAGCATGTGCCCACAGTGTCACATGCACAGACCGGCGTTTGCGCAGTTGAACCGACCTGCCGCCGTATATATACAGTGGCTGGTCAGCAAGTGGGTAAAGCAGAACTTTATCCATAGCAATTTGATCAATAATAATGTTCTTTAGCAAGGAACCTACATTCCACATTAATAATTATGCTACAAAAATTTGTGTGTGCTGTAAATTTCCTCCAGCATTGCTCCTGTTTCTTCTTGCCGGAAGCTGCCATTTTGCTGGAGCCCGGAACCCCTGAACAGCACTAAATCATTAAGTGGAACTAAACCAGTTGATTTAACAGTTTAAAAAAACGGTTACATTCCTGGAATCCGGGGGTTTCTAACATTTACTTGTGTCCTCAACCAAACTGTCAAACCATTAAATGGCCGGTGTCATAACTGAACACATGTGCAGCACCATGGCAGTTGCAGATCAAACCGAAGCAGCTTCCTGGGCTGTAAGGCCCCTTTCACACTGGGGCGGTGAGCCGCGGTGACGGTAAAGCAGCGCTATATTTAGCGCTGCTTTACCGTCGTTTTCACCGCGGTTTTCGGCCGCTCGCGGTGCGGTTTTACCCCCCGCGAGCGGCCGAAAAAGGGTTAAACACCCCCCGCAGAGCGCCGCCGTAGCCGCGGTATTGCCGCGGTAACCGCGGTATTGCCGTGGTTTTACCGCGGTCTCCCATTGTAATCAATGGGAAGGAGCGGTATAGGAGCGGTGAACACACCGCTCCTATCCCGCTCCAAAGATGCTGCTAGCAGGACTTTTTTTGCCGTCCTGCTAGCGCACCGCTCCAGTGTGAAAGCCTGCCGGCTTTCACACTGGAGTTAAAGGGGCAGGATTTTTTCATGCGGTGAACAGGCGTTATTTTTAGCGCTGCACCGCATGAAAAACGCCCCAGTGTGAAAGGGGCCTAAAGGATAGGAGGGTTTAATTCCGCTTAAAGACTGTCAGCAGATCGGCCTCTACAAATTCAGCAGTGCCTAAAAGTAGCTAAAAATGAAGAGCAACTGAGCATGTGCAGAGCTGGGTGAAACAGCATATTACTGAATTTGAAACAGTATAGGCACTTATTTTAATGTTTTACATAGCTATACCTGCAAAAGGGGCCAGCCTGAAGTAATTTAGCAGGACTTCATTTTCTGACTAAAGCTCCACTTTAAAATGGAATTTAACCCTCCTATCATTTACAGCCAGGGAAGCTGCTTCTGTTTGATCTGCAACTGCCATGGAGCTGCACATGTGATCAGTTATGACACCAGCCATTTCATGGTATGACAGTTTAGTTGAGGACACAAGCAAATGTGACAGCTAGCAATCCCGGCATTCCAGGAATGTAACTGTTTTTTTTAAACCATTTATAGATGGGTTTAGTTCCGCTTTATAATTTATTACTGGGGCTCTGGGCTTCAGCAAGAAGGAGCAATGTTGGAGGCAATTTACAGCACACACTAAGCAGCTGCTCCTGTAGACGCCTGATTGGCTGAGGGAAACGCGTTGGGTGCGACTTCCAGTGACGTCACTTCCAGCCGTGGAGCGCACGCAGCATGGTGCTTCCGGGTTTACAGGTGATTCTTTGCAATACCTATGTAAGTGTGATTGCAAATTTATTTTTTGATTAATAAAAGACACTACGCTATGGTGGTTCCCCTTTGTTCCCCTGTTGTCTATTAGAGCGGTATAAAGCTCCTAGGAAGATCGATTGCACCGTGGTAGCTGGAGGAGAGGAGTAGAGTGACATCTGGTGACCAGAACAGGTCATTACCCGGGAGGGTGAAATTTACAAGTGCAGTTTGACTCATTGCTGTACAGCATAGGGTCAATTGCTTTCTGGTGAATGTGGAAAAAAGCACATGTTGTTTTTCATGGAGCACAAAAAAGATTGAATGTAATATCACACAGCACTTTTGAACTATTTTGGTAAGAGCACTTTGCATCTGATTGAACTTGTTATTCACCAGAGGACTGAATTGTGAAACACAGTGCCTAAAAATGCCTAAAGATGGAGAGCAACTGAGCATGTGCAGGATGAGACAGTGGGGTTGATCTACTAAATCTGGGGAGTTCCAAATCTGGTGCAGCTCTGCATGGTAGCCAATCAGCTTCTATCTTCAGCTTGTTCAATTACTCTTTGACAATAAAACCTGGAAGCTGATTGGTTTCTATGCAGCGCTGCACCAGAATTTACACTCTCCAGTTATAGTAAATCAACCCCAATGTATTACTGGATTTTAAACAGTATAGGCACTTATTTTTAAATGTTTTACATAGCTATACCTGCAAAAAGGGCGAGTCTGAAGTGATCTAGCAGAACAAAATTTTATGACTAAAGTTCCACTTTAACCACTTGCCGATATAAGTCAGCAGAATGGCTCTGCTGGGCGAAACTCCGAATGGGTACGGTGTCCCCTTTAACAGCCGCCAGGGGGGCGCATGCACGTGCCGGCTGCACGGTGGAGTTCACGATGCGCGTGGCCAGCGGGCGTGATCGCCGCCGGCTGCTAGCAAACGCGTGCGCGAGAGCCAGCACAGGGATTTGTGTGTGTAAACAAACAAATCCCTGTTCTGTCAGGGGAGAGGAGACATATAATTTGTTCCTACTAAGTAGGAACCAGGGCTGGTGCAAGGATTTGTGACACCCTAGGCAAAACCTCATTTTGTCACCCCCCCTTGGCTCCACCACTGACCCCGCCCCCTTTGCCCAGCCCATGTATACCCCATCTTTTTTAATGAAGCACCCATCAAATGCAGCCCACCAGCGCCCATCAAATGCAGCCTCATCAGCGCCCATCAATGCAGCCTACCAGTGCCCATCAATGAATGTTTTCTTGCTTTTATTCATTCGGGAGTTGGGCCACAAATACAGTCCTCCGCCGCTGATTTTTTCTCAGCTGTGGGGGCCCAACTTATGATCTAGGAACAGTGATATGTCTCGTCCCCCAGTCAGTCCTATCCCCATACAGTTAGAAACACTAACTAGGGAACACAGTTAACCCCTTGATCGCCCCCTAGTGTTAACCCCTTTCCTCCCTACCAGTGAAATTTACACAGTAATCAGTGCATTTTTATAGCTCTGATCGCTGTATAAATGTCAGTGGTCCCAAAAATGTGTCAAAAGTGTCCGATCTGTCCGCCGCAATGTTGCAGTACCGCTAAAAATCACAGATCACTGCCATTACTAGTAAAAATAAATAAATAATAAAAATGCCATAAATCTTTCCCACAGTTTGTTTGTATAACTTTTGCGCAGACCAATCAATATAAGCTTATTGTGATTTTTTTTTTACGAAAATAAACATTTTTGGGGATATTTATTATAGCAAAAAGTTAAATTTTATTTATTTTTTTAAAATTTGGCGCTCTTTTTTTGTTTATGGCTCAAAAAATAAAAAACGCAGAGATGATCAAATGCCACCAGAAAAGCTCTATTTGTGGGGGAAAACAAGACGCAAATTTCGTTTGGGTACAGCATTTCATGACCACGCAATTGTCAGTTAAAGTGACGCAGTGCCAAATTGTAGAAAGTGCTCTGGTCTGGAAGGGGGTAAAATCTTCTGAAGCGATTAATTCACCAATTTGAAACACCAGGATAAAGATCCTTATTTTGAAAAAGTGACAGTTCTTTTCATCTGAGTTCAAAAGGATTTGAAAATTCGAGTCACGTTATCTTGTGTAAAGCTTTGTGACTTGAGCCTATGACTATTTTTATAGCTAACAAGGAATGCTTTCCTCGCAGCAGGGATATCTTGTCAGAGGCTCGGATCTTAAAATAACCATGAAAGATCTGGCCAGGACAGAGCCTGGGCTTCTAGGACAACCTAGCTGCAGGTGTCAGGGATGTATTTCATGTTGGAAGTTCCCGTGCCGCTCCATGAAAGTAACTTGTTACTTGTAGATTGTAGGTGATATGTCTAAACTGTATACAATTACAGATTCCTTATTGATAAGCAATGCTAAAGCTGCCTGCAAAAAGGAGCTTCTCATATCAGAGGGAGTGACGTGTTGCATCAACATTTCCAGGAAGCAGCCATTCCCAGACTATAATCTCCATACTCTTCGGATTCCTGTGTTTGATCACCCACTGCAAAACCTGTCTGAACATTTTGACCAATGTGTGGATCTGATAGACAGCACTGTTAGCAGTGGGGGGAAGTGCCTGGTCTATTGTAAGCACGGACGTAGTCGATCAGCTACAATCTGTATTGCGTACCTGATGAGATGTAAAAACATGACCCTGTTGGAAGCCTTCCAGGTATAACAGTCTCATATATTTGTCTTTAGTTTGTATGTATTTCCATCATGTGAAGTCCATTAACTATGCAGCCTGTGTTTGCAGTAATTTCAGTATATACAGTAAGTTGTTCCTCCGGTTGTATACATGTAGTCTTTTGGAATGACAGGGACTCTTCTGGATCCAAATCCCTCTATCGCATTTCCCTCTCAGTCATTCCCCTTTTAGATCTGATGTATAAATTGCTATAACTAAGCATACTTTAAAATACTAAAAGTGTACAGTGCCTTGAAAAAGTATTCATTCCCCTTGAAATTTTCCACATTTTGTCATGTTATAACCAAAAATGTAAATTTATTTTATTGGGATTTTATGTGATAGACCAACACAAAGTGGCACATAATTGTGAAGTTGAAGGAAAATGATAAATTGTTTTCATTTTTTTTACAAATAAATATATTAAAAGTGTGGCTTGCATTAGTATTCAGTCAATACTTTGTAGAATCACCTTTCAGCTGCAAGTCTTTTTGGGTATGTCTCTATCAGCTTTACACATCTAGAGAGTGAAAAATGTTGCCCATTCTTCTTCTTTGCAAAATAGCTCAAGCTCTGTCAGATTGGATGGAGAGTGTCTGTGAACAGCAATTTTCAAGTCTTGCCACAGATTCAATAGGATTTAGGTCTGGACTTTGACTGGGCCATTCTAACACATGAATATGCTTTGATATAAACCATTCAATTGTAGCTCTGGCTGTATGTTTAGGGTCATTGTCCTGCTAGAAGGTGCACCTCCGCCCCAGTCTCAAGTCTTTAGCAGACTCTAACAGGTTTTCTTCTAAGATTTCCCTGTATTTGCCCATCCATCTTCCCATCAACACTGACCAGCTTCCCTGTCCCTACTGAAGAAAAGCATCCCTACAACATGATGCTGCCACCACCATGTTTCACAATGGGGATGGAGTGTTTAGGGTGATGTGCAGTGTTCATTTTCCAACACACATTGGGGTTGATTTACTAAAACTGGAGAGTGCAAAATCTGGTGCAGCTCTGCATAGAAACCAATCATCTTCCATTTTTTTTTCTGAAAGCTTAATTGAACAATCTGAAGTTAAAAGCGGATTGGCTACCATGTGCAGTTGTACCAGATTTTGCACTCTTCTGTTTTAGTAAATCAACCCCATAGCGTTTTGCTTTTAGGCCAAAAGTTCAATTTTGGTCTCATCTGACCAGAGCACCTTCTTCCACATGTTTGCTGTGTCCCCCACATGGCTTCTCACAAACTGTAAACGGTACTTCTTATGGCTTTCTTTCAATAATGGCTTTTTTCTTGCCACTCTTCCATAAAGGTCAGATTTGTGGAGTGCACAACTAGTAGTTGTCCTGTGGACAGATTCTCCCACCTGAGCTGTGGATCTCAGCAGCTCCTCTAGAGTTACCATGGGCCTATTGGCTGCTTCTCTGATTAATGCTCACATTGCCCGGCCTGTCAGCTTAGGTGGCCGGCCGTGTCTTGGTAGGTTTGCAGTTGTGCCATACGCTTTCCATTTTCAAATGATGGATTGAACAGTGCTCCATGAGATTTTCAAAGCTTGGGATATTTTTTTATAACCTAACCCTGCTTTAAACTTCTCCACAACTTTATCCCTGACCTGTCTGGTGTGTTCCTTGGCCTTAATTTTCAGTTTGTTCACTAAGGTTCTCTAGCAAACCTCGGAGGGCTTCACAAAACACCTGTATTTATACTGAGATTAAATTACTTCTGAAGGCAATTGGTTCCACTAGGTTTTAGTTAGGGGTATCGGAGTAAAGGGTGTGTTGGAAATGCAATTATGCAGTTGTAGAAAATTGTTGCATATGTGTTGCATATGCAGCATTAAGGCTAATCCTTGTTTAACTTACTACTGGTCATTAGTTAATTAAATCTTTTATAGGGAATGTGACCCATAAACTTGTGAACTTATTTTGCAACTCCATTGTACTATTTTACATATATTTACAAGTAAATGTGTGCTTGAGTTTTATGACTGGACTTAAGTTAAAGTGGTAGTAAAGTCCACTTTTGAACTTGTACATACAGGTAAGCCTAGAATAAGGCTTACCTGTAGGTACAGTGAATATCTATTAAACCTGCACTGTTTAGGAGATATTCACACGAGATGCAGCCTGTGATGTCACTGGCGTATGCACTCTGAAGGGATGGCATACCCGTGCCGTACCTTCAGAGCTCCGTGCTGGGGCCAAGACTCCCACGCGCTGATGTCACTGCAGCTCAGCCATTCATACAGCCGGAGCCAGGTGACAACGCGCCACTGGAAGGCTTCATTCTAAGATAAGTATTTCATAATGTGCTAGCATGTGATGCATACTAGCACATTATGTATTTGCCTTAGAGGGGAGTTTTTTTTTTTTTTAATGCCCAAGTTTACTACCGCTTTAAAACGTAAACTCAATATAAATAAAAATGGTAAGAATCTTCTACACAAAATGTGTTTTCGTATTAAAGTAGTGCTACCGTAAAGTCAACTTTTTTTGGTATTTCCAAGACCAGTGATAAGTCCCTTGAATAGCACTGGATATAGGGAGCATTGGCAGAATTTTTTGAAATAAGTCTCACGTGAATAAATATGTTCTTTTTTTCAGATGGTTAAAACAATAAGACCATCGGTAGAGCCCAATGCTGGATTCTGGTCCCAGTTGGAATCATATGAAAAATCTCTTCCAAAGAACAAGTGAATGCAGAATTACTGTGTGGTCCAAACTGTCATATTGTGCATTAATATGCTTTAGAATCTCAATTTCAACACAGTAATACTCCCATGCTACCGAGTGATTAAAGATATCATATGTAGGTCTCCTCTTGAACATCGTGTCTCCTGAACTGACAAGTACTGGGATGGGAGCTCCTGAGATTACATGGTGTTTTTTTATAAGTTTGGTCAACCAAGAGTTCCAGCTGAGGAATTATTTCACAATTTTCTGTATTAAGTAAATGTAAACCTAACCGGATGACATTTAGTTTGCTGAATCATTGAGCATAGTAAACAATGTCATGTTTTTTCTTTTCAAATACACTTACATTTTTTAAATTTATTTGCATCTCAATGCTGATGATCTACTTCTCTTCTTTTGCCAATTCCTATTTACATGCATGTGCTTCAATGAGAGCAGCATGTAATTATTCAGGGAAGGTTTCCCATTGGTGGCAATGACATTGCAATATGTGTCAGCATAGTATTAACAGTCTCCACCAGTTCTTGGCTTTTTCATCAAAGGTGCATGTGACAAAGTGACAACACAGGAGAACAATTGGAAGACAGGGACATAGTCATCCTGTAACAGAAAATGTCTAACCTAGGACCTTCACAGCAGGATTTGCAGGCAGTATTTTATTAAAATCTGTAGATTTTAAAGATTTCAAGAGATTAAAAACTATTTTTGAAAGGTAACTTAAGAAAGCAAGAACAAAGTGGATAGCAGGGGCTCTGGCGAGGACTTCGGTCGAAATGGCATCCACAACAGAAAGCACCTCTGTCACTAAAACACTAGCCAAATCTGAGAGTAACCAAGAAGACTATTTATCCCTCGACCAAGCCCAGATCTTTGCTTAACAAAGGTCTGCAGACCACATCTAAACAGATAACAGGTAGACTCCTGTGTGAAAATAGGGAGCTGGGGCAAAATACATCATTACTGTGGTTGATGGCCACAAGAAAGACCTGGGATCCCTCCCGCAATGAAAATGCCCTGCTCCACTCTAAGATAGAAGTTGGTGAGATCAGATCTGTTGGCCACTTTGTCAGTCCTCCTCCAGGAGCTTGCTCATAATATCCCAGTCGAGCACATAGGGATCAAAAGAGTCCACAGAATTACCACCAAAAAGCAGCCAGTGAAATCTTAGAGAAATATTTTAGTTAAGTTACTATTATACCACTCAAAGGACTATCTCCCGCTAGCCACTAGAAAGACCGACCAGATCTTATTTCAAAATCATCAGTATCAGCTTTTTACAGATATCAAATCTTTCACAATCACCAAGAGGAGAGCCATAACACTCTCTCTGGAAACATAGAATTCATTACATATGGGGGTTTTCATTTAGGCTCCTGTTCACTGTTAATGGCAGACAACAGTATGCCTGCACTATCCCAAAAGATGTACAAGTCCGCCTGACAAGTTCATAACCTACACACCCTAACATTCTGGGACCAGGAGCCCCACTGTGAAGACCTCACTTCCTAAGCCACAACAGGGACTCCAAGAAGAGTGCAGATCATGGCACCTTCATCAGTCCAGCCCAAAGCCACCATTTTTGAGATCTCATTCAGCTGTATGATCTGTGCCTCTTCAGTCCTGCAGGCTTCTCCAGTTTATCCTCTGCACCTGTGATCCTGCGTTCAGCAAAATATTTGCCTCATTGACATGTTAGGCCACTAGTTTAGGAAAAACATGTTCTTGGACACTGTGATTTTAACGTCCCACTGCTAAGGTTCTGCATTTTCAACAGCCCTGCCTTACCAAGCATTTCAGTTCATGTACCTGGGGCTGCATTGCAAACAGCCTACCTCTGATTTCATGAGAATGGTGGACATCCCTACCCCCTATTCCACTGGGCCCCCATTTGGTCTGCCTGGTAACTCCTTTGTGATACCCCACTCTCCCTTAGAAGAATAGACTGTGTAATTTGTCTCTGCTCTGCGCCACCTAATCCTATACAGGGATGCAGATGTTCATTATCTAGACATCTGGTGAAATCACTCCACACTATGCACCACAAGGGCTTATGACAATAATCTTTATCCTGCTTCCAGGCCCAGTCCCTTGCAAGGAAAACCCTGCTCTGCTTAGGTCATTTGCATTCTTAGGTAATTGTACTATACCTCTATACCTCTTGGGTATTCTGGAAAGTGAAGTTTTGCCTGGCAGTGTTTGCAGGGAGGAAAATGTGTTTGGGATTTGCAGCTTTTTATCTTTACCTCCTCCTCGCGTCTCTCCGAGACTTGATTCCTGGTGGTCATCTCATGTATGCTTTTTTGCCCTCTCCCCCTTCCAGGGGATCCAGCTGTCAACTTTTTTTGTGATAACAAAACTGATGTTATTGTTGGCAATATAAGCATTCAGACCTAGACATGTATCTAGTAAGTGTATTTTGTTCAACTTTTGATATTTGAAGTTCAATGTTATTTCAAATAACATATAATATAATTTTGTTTGTGCTTGTTACTGCATAACCTTCTGTATTTAAACGTTCCTTGTGTATAATTGAATTGTGTTTCCATTAATATGGATCCTCCGTCGATCCCCGCTGAGCAGGCAGATGACAGGTCTGTCTCTGCTCACTGTGCAGGGACTGACCTGTCGGAGCCCCGCTCTCCTCTATGGAGAATCGGATGAAGACAGACGGTAGAGTCTGTTTATGTACATTCAATTATGTATGAAATAGTATAAGAATTTTATAGGTAGTAGCCATTTTGTGAATAGTTTACATCTAGAAGCCACTTTTATTCATATATATATATATATATATATATATATATATATATATATATATATATATATATATATATATATATATATATATATATATATATATGAGCCATACTCTTTTTCAGTGATAATTTTACTAATGAAGTTTTCATATTTATATATAGGCCACAGACACAAGACAACTTCTTGAATGCATTTTCATACTTTGTTTAATACATGTTTTTGTAGATGTGTGGTCATTGGCATTTTAATTTTTCTAACCCTAAGCCACAGTTAGCAGAAAATATGAGAAAACACTGCTCTTAAAGTGATTGTAAAGTCTTGTTTAAAAAACAAAAACAAACATGTCATACTTACCTGCGCTGTGCAGTGAATTTGCACAGGGCAGCCTGGATCATCCTTTTCTCGGGTCCTGCTTTGGCTCTCTAGGCCCCTCCTTCCTGTCCAGTGGCCTCCTGTCGAGTGCCCGGAAAGCAGCTGGCTATGGGGGCAGCCGAGCTTAGCTGCAGCTGCGTATGTCCATTCAGACACGGAGCTGTGCTTTGGCCCCGCCCCCTCTCTCCCTGATTGGCTAACTGTCTTTGATTGACAGCAGCGGGAGCCAATGGCGCCGCTACTGTGTCTCAGCCAATCAGGAGAGATGATGGCCGAGGGACTCGTGGACATCGCTGAATAGAGATGGAGCTCAGGTAAGTATTAGGGGGGCTACTGCACACAGAAGGCTTTTCATCTTAATTGCATAGAATGCATAAAGAAAAAAAAAACTTCTGCCTTTACAACCCCTTTAAGTGCACACATCCTCCCCATGGAGCTAAGACCAAGCTCCAGGTGCTTAGCCACAAGAGCGCCCCTGCTTCATGCACTGAACCTCCTAAGGATATTGCATTGTTCTAGCACATTTCACTCCAAAAGGGGCTTCATCGTTGTATCTTGGGTACGAGGTCCGTCACAATCGTATAGAGTCTACCCAATATTCAGAGCTTTTAATTAGCAAGAACTCATTACAAATTCTGCATTTTTGCTGATAATGCCCTACATTTTATCACCAATCCCATGACATCTATACCTAACTTTCTAGATTTATTGCACAAATTAGGTAAGATATCTGGACTCATATTATTGTCTAATCAATCAGGTCTGGATGCGGGCAGGTGATTTAGTAACATGTTACATATTACACCCTGAATTTGGCTGTAACATGTAACATGTTATTAAAGGTAAATATATCCTTTAAAGTTTAACTAAAGTTAAAACTTTATTTTTTAGTTTTGGATAGAGTGGAGAGGGATTAAAACACCTGTCAGGTTTCATTTCTTACTGTGCCCTGTTGGGGAGAATTACCCTCTCTATTTGTCCAGTTTACCGTTATCATTGAAAGTGAAAGTATAAGAAAATCCCAAATTTTGAGTTGACATAAGAACACTAATAGAGGGGGAATTTTTTCCTTAGTTAGTTCTGGTGACACAAACACCAGGATTCTTTCACTTTGGAGGTACATTCTCTCCCTTCTTGTTTTGGCTATGGGACAGGACGTGAAGGGAGATCTCCTCATTTGGACACAGATGGCAAAAGCCAAAACTGACATGGGCTCTAACTCTCTCTCTCACAGGCTGAATGTCAGGAGATATCGGCCGGTTCAAAAAACACCCGTCGACATTCGGCCAATGTGTATGCCACCCTGTCGACAGAAGCCAGTCGTTTGGCCAGCTTCTGTCAGACGAGCATGCTGGAAAACCAGCAGTCGACTTACTCCCAATCAGCGAACTCAGCCAATGTCAGAGAGCACTAATCGGAGTGTTCTGACGGGGGGCTGTCCCCCTGTCAGAACTCAACAGCTCAACAGGAGAGATCTGACCGGAGCTGACAGTTTTTTTTTCATTCAGCCCGCTGGGTTGAATGAAAAAAAAACTTATAGTGTGTACCAGGCTTTACGCTATCCAAAATGAGAAAAAAAAATGTTTTGCCTTTAGCTACACATTTTGTGTTCCTTTGTCCCTTAACACCACACCTTTAGCATAAAAGAAAATGTAGGTTCTGGAACATGCTATGTGTGGATATTTCCTAATAATAAACCATTGTTCAAGGACTCACTCTATCGGTAGTTACACACCATTGTACTGCAATAAAATAAACTGTAAGATGTAACAGATAAATACTTCGGGACAGTTTCTATATTACACAATAGTGCTGTGTTGTAATATAGTACTGAACAGCATTCAGGGTGTTCCGGTAAAAGGAACATTTCTAGTTACTTGCAAGTAGCATTTGCAGGATAGAATTTTTCTCTTTTCTTTCTAACCTCTTCAAGTGAACCTTTCACTATAAAAGGCAACATCAACCTAACCAAAATTGGACCTCCGATGTAAATGTAAAATGTGCATTTTAAAAGATTGGGGCTGCAGGCAATTATCCCAGAGGAAGTCACGAAGATAGTGACGAAACCGGTCGGATTTTGACTGACTGACGCACAGTAAGCAGGAGGTAGCCTGGGGAGGAGGTGTAGAAGAATCCGAACATTGCACTACCGGGGCTGCAGATCCGGGAACAGGTGATCCTATCCCCCTCATCACTACAGCACTGCCAGCACTTTAAAGAGCGTTTTTTTATCCTATTAAATGTGAGTTTAATGTATTACATGTTTTAAAGAATATTAAAGATTATTGTAGCGGTATTACACTATTGTGTGCCTTTATTACTCTCCCTATGGGACATGTGAGGAGGCTTGGTGGAGACATCTTGGAGAGAGGAGAACAGCCAGTGTGAGCAGGAGACTAACAGTGAGAGGTATCCACAGCAGCAAGCACAGGAGGAAAAGAAAAAATCAAGACCCCCGGCTGTTATAAAGTATTCCAGGCCTAAAATTTAAGCCCTCAAGGTGAGGGTACACCTGGCGGGGGGAGGAGAGCACAATCTGCATGAAGTCACTTGGCACTTTAATTATTTTTTCATTTTAGACTGTTTTTTCAGTTTTTATTTTTATTTTTATTTTTATTTTTTTCCAATGGACTTGATTGCCTTATATTGAATTATTCACGCCACATTGTTTGGAATCCACGGAGCATGAGCACTTTTTGTCATCTACAGCAGACACTATTTATATTTTAGACTTATATTATTTGTTTTGCATTGGATTAGCACTCATTAGGACAGGACTGTGATTTTTTTTCCATTAGCAGTCTGCCCAGCAGTTTCAGTTATTCACTGTGATTTTATACCATTAGCAGCCTGCACAGCAGTTTCAGATACTCATTTGGACAGGTTTGCGATTTTATATTATTAGCAGTCTGCACAGCAGGTTTAGACACTCTGCAGAGCACAGCGCGACACATTTATATACACCTGTGCGTCCACACAAATATATATAATAACAAATGCAGTCATAAGTAGCATAGGATGTGTTTTATAAATGTAAATCATAAAATGATTTCTTCTTCTATCCATATAAATATCTTGTTTTGCCTAGGTAAGAGGTACAGAGGTAGTTTATTAGCATATAATAAAAAGTTTAGGAGCCATTGAGCTCCTTACAGAGGTCTTGAAACATAATTTTCATTGCCAACTGTAGGAAAAACTAAAATAGCTAAGCACCAGTTGAA
This sequence comes from Lithobates sylvaticus, assembly GCA_028564925.1. Classification (NCBI taxonomy): domain Eukaryota; kingdom Metazoa; phylum Chordata; class Amphibia; order Anura; family Ranidae; genus Lithobates; species Lithobates sylvaticus. Next base: position 436,901,016 of record CM053028.1, read on the forward strand.
ATTGTGTTACCTCTTAAGCCCCATACACACGGTCGGATTTTCCGATGGATTCTGTCCTATCAGACAATGTTGTCGGAAATTCCGACCGTGTGTAGGCACCATCGGACAGTTTCTATCGGATTGTCTGACGGACAAAGTCCTATCTCCTGCTGGATAGATTTTTTGACAACAAAGTCCGATCACACCAAATCCGATCGTGTGTAGCAAATTCCGACGGACAAAGTGCTACGCATGCTCAGATCACATTACAAGACCAAAGCTATTGGCTACTAGCCTCTACGTAGTCCCGTCGTAGGCAACAAACGTCACCACGTTCAGAATGATCGGATTTTCTGACAACTTTGTCCGACCGTGTGTACGCAAAACCAACATCGGACAAAGTACGAAGGACATGATACGACGGACCTGGTCCTCGGATAATCCGGGCGTGTGTATGGGGCTTAAGGCTACTTAGCTTCTAGGATTTGGCCAGCCCTGGCACAATGTGATAGCACAGTCATGTTTCACTCACAACTCCATTATATCAGAGATAAAGGAAATTACTTACTACAACATATGGGTGGTAAGCTACCACACATTGAATTTTTATTTTTGTATTTAGGCAAGCATTACATTTTGAACTTAAGCTAGCCATACACTAGTAGAATTTAATTTGAAATGTATCATTTTCAAAACACTTGTTCAACTTTCTAATTTTAAGTCAACGAAGTTCGGTTTTGACTTTGTTGACAAAAATTAGAAGGCGAAGGATGTAAAATTTTTCTTGATCAAGCTAATTTTTATCAATGTAAGTTATTTTCATTCAGGAAAGTCCGGTCATTTTTTTGTTAAAAGCAAAACAAATTTTTGAAGTACTTTTAAACAGCATTTGTCAAATTATTGAAAGTACTGAGAATTTTCGTATAAATGATCATGTGAATAAACATTTGTTTGACAATCTACTAGTATATGGTCAGCTGTAGGATAATAAATAGTGTTCGATATTTAGGGGTGAACATTTTATTTTGTGGCTGTAATCATTTAGATATTTGTGTGTGATTAAATATTCTTGGGTAAATCAAATAGTAATATCGTGCCCAAAACTACCACTTTATTACTGAAAGTGAAGTGACTTCCAGTTTTCCTATCAAACAGAGTTTTTTTTTTTTTGGTCTCTAAATGCACATCCATGAAAGGCTAACGACTTCCTCAACACCTAATGGGTGGAGGTCCTGAGCATGGCTGGGGGAAGTTACGCACATTGAGCCCAAAGAGGTTATAATGCTGTTCTTGGTTATCTATCAATTGAACATATACATTTTAAAGAAAATTTATTAGGAACAAATATTCTTAAAACAATATCATTCATTTTCACCAATGTTTTTAGTGGTCCTAAATATGTTACATTGTACTAAACACTAAAGGGCTGGTTCACAGACAAGACAATTTGCTTTATGTCTAATTGCTTCAGTTTACACCAACGCACTGCATTGGTGTGTGCTGAAAAAAGTAAGGCATGTTGAATTTTTTCACAGCTTGTTAAGGCATGCTATAACACATCACAATGGTCTGCTGAGTATAGATTTGAATTGTCACATTTAATAAAGTTTAAAAAAATTGAAAAAAAGCAAGCATTGTGATGCATTGCACACCGGTGGGTGCACATTAATGCACACCTTAATGTGCCCCATTGTTGTTAATGGGCCCTTAGGTAAGCAAAGACAATTTATACAAAAGCCTAATTGTAGTATATACTGAGTTCATTGTCAATGCTTCTTATTTCTGCCTTATGTACACAGAACAAATTCTAATATCCATGGTGCTTAACAAATAGAACCATACAATAAAAAGCGTAAACTACATATAAAATTGTGAAACTGAACACAGTTTTGAGTCTGGATTGCAGGTTAAACATAGGCTCTGTCCATTGAAGCACCTTCTTTCCTCTCTTTCCTCTCTTTGAATTGGGTGAATTCACTGTCTGGTGCTCCTCCTGGATAGTTGTATTTGTAGATTCTGAATAAAGAAAGCAATGAAATAGTTATAATGTTCAAGTAAAACATAACCATCATCACTAAAGTCACAACTTCCTGCTAGTGATTTTGTAACAAGGGCTGCTACTATGTACAGTGTAATAGCTCTCTGAAGTCAGACAACCCTCATAGTCAGTACCTCCAGTCTTGACCAAAGCACTTTGGCAACAGAATACACTGTCTACTGCCTGCTAACAATTATTCATAATGCACAAAGAAAAAGACATCATGATTGGTAGATAAACTGGGAAAACCCCTTGAAAAACTGAAATCAGGCCCACAATCCTGGGCATCTCTGTTTGGACCTTCTGAGCACTACCAAATGTTTGCCTAATTTATACACTGTTCTAGATTTCTAACCACTGAGATCCCCTCCATACATATCCATGATAAATGATACATACCCTTTTTTGGCAGTTTCTTTCTTCTTGCATGAGCAGCACAGGAAAGAACCTCCAAGAATTGCCAGAAGAGATCCAGCCCATCCAATATACAGAGCAGAGCCAAGCTCATACCTGTGATGGTAGAATATACATACAGTGGTGAATAAGTCAGACTTGTTAGAAATTGGCACTGTTTAGTGCAATGCAAGCAATACATGTTAACAGTTTATATACCTGCATATGTATTGCCAAAACATTTTAAGCCCCTGTCATTGTTTTTTTTTTTTTTTTTTTTTTTGCTGTCTGTTTCCATTGTTGATTGGGTAGATTTCCCTTCACTTTCACTTTTTATTGAAAATTATAAAAGGGTTATAAAACATATCAAGTTTACATTTCAGTAATGAATTGCAAATAATATAAAGAAATCAGATCAAGATCTCGTTAGTTGTTCCCCAGAGTCTGAGCTTGTTAAGGCCGTATTGCCTATAAAATTAAAACAAATATATGGAGGAGCTAAGCGCCAAGCTAGATTGACAGACTAATAGATATTTTGAATCATGAATACCATTAAAGTGTGATTTTCCTTTCACTTTCTGGCCTGGAGACACTAAGGAAAGACTTTACGAAGTGAGAGGAAATTTCTGCTTAAATAGACTTCCCCTCTATTCCTGTTACAGTGACAACTATAACATTTTGGATATACCATCTGTACCTGAGATAATGATCATCAGGACAAATAGAGAGGATAAATCTCTCCAGTGGGGACACAGACGCTCTAACTGAAAGAAGAAAACAAAGCCTTTTCTTTAGCTATACCTTCAAAAGGAATTCCATGTATTGATTAGAATAGTCTACCACCTAATAAAATGCTGATCTGTTGTGGATTAAAGTAAAGTTGTCATGGGAGAGACAGGAAGGCTGCCATTGCTGGTCTCTCTTTCAAAAAATGTTAGTTGCTGACTGCTTTGTTGACTTCCATGTACTTTTGGGCACTGACCAATGTTAGCTCTTGAAGCTCTCTCATGGCAGGTTTACTTTAAAATATATGTAAAGGCATTTTTATTTTATTATTGACAAGAATAGGGAAGGGTTAGATCCTTTATCAGGTTTTAATTGATGACTACAAAGAATTCACCCCCTATTTGTCCTGGTGACAAAATTATTAGAAATCCAAAAATGTTGAGTTGGCATCAGAGCAGTGAGGGGAAATTTGGGGGCACCTGTTCTTGTGACAATAATTTAAGGTGGTAATTCTGTTCACTTTGTAAAAATCTCCTCATTCCCACACTTCCCTACTCTATTAAAAACAAACAAAAAAAAAGGTATTGGCTGGATATAAACATTTAACCACTTGCCGACCGGCGCACGACGATATACGTCGACAGAATGGCACGTACAGGCAGGAGGGCGTATATATAAGTCCCTCCTTTAGCCTGTCCGTGCCATCGGGAGCGCGCCGGGAGCGGCGCGCTCCCGCGCCGGGAGCGGCGCGCTCCCGCGCCGGTCGGGACCCCGTGAGTCCGGTCGCGGGTCCCGCGGACTCGATCGCCGCGGGACCCCCGCGATCGTCTCACGCGGCGGCTGAACGGGGAGATGCCGAGATAAACAGCATCTCCCCGTTCTGCCTAGCAACTAGTGACGCCGATCTCTGCTCCCTGTGATTGGAGCAGAGATCAGCATTCACTAGCTGACAGCCACGCCCCCCCACAGTAAAAAACACACCCCTAGACATAGTTAACTCTTACACTGCCCCCTTGTGGTTAACCCCTTCACTGCCAGTGTCATTTATACAGAAATCAATGCATTTAAATGCATTAATTGCTGTAAAAATGACAATGGTCCCAAAAATGTGTCAAAAATGTCCGATGTGTCCGCCATAATGTCGCAGTCACAAAAAAAATCGCAAATCTCCGCCATTACTAATAAAAAAAAATTATTAATAAAAATGCTATAAAACTATCCCCTATGTTGTAAACGCTATAACTTCTGCGCAAACCGATCAATAATCGCTTATTGCGATTTTTTTTACCAAAAATATGTAGAAGAATACGTATCGGCCTAAACTGAGGAAAAAAAATGTTTTTTTATATATTTATTGGGGATATTTATTATAGCAAAAAATAAAAAATAATGCATTTTTTTCAAAATTGTCGCTCTATTTTTGTTTATAGCGCAAAAAATAAAAACCGCAGGGGCGATCAAATACCACCAAAAGAAAGCTCTATTTGTGGGAAAAAAAGGACGTCAATTTTGTTTGGGAGCCACATCGCACGACCGCGCAATTGTCAGTTTAAGCGACGCAGTGCCGAATCGCAAAAAGGGGCCTGGTCCTTTGGCTGCAAATTGGTCCGGTCTGAAAGTGGTTAAGTGTGCATCAGCGATATATGATAACTTTTTAAGGATGTATTATAACCCACATAAGTATATATGGGGGCAGCATAGATTGTAAGTCCTTGCTAGCAATCCCTTCGTCCTTTGTTTTGCCAGACATGTAGTGTATTGTGTCCCTGTATTGTAATGTGATGACCAGTTCAATGTATAACAGTGCTTTATGTATTAGATAATGAATAACACATGGGTACTTCCCAGTAGATAAACCGGTATATGTTTTTAATTGAATTCTGTATACAGTAGGTAGTGCCATATATCTCTTTCCTGACGTATACATTGACCATTCATTTATTCCCACCCATCCAAGAGTGTAATAATCCAATGTCTGTCACTTTAGAAAAATAAAATTTTTTGCAACACATGTAATATATCTTTTTTACCCAATGCCACTTGGATAATCACTTGGTATATTTCAAGAGAGAGGATAAATATAATGTAAAATAGAAATCACTTACTTCATTCCAATGTAGCGAGGATCAAAGAACTCTGCAGTGATATTGGCTGCATACCAAGACACTGCCACTAAGCAGGAGAGCCCTATGTGTGCAAAAAAATTGTTAGATCTCTGGATTTAAAATATGCACAGATTTATAACTATACTATGCTGTATATAATGTAATACTGTAAATCTATATGTATAATATCCAGCTGTGAGACCAATGTCCACTAAACATCAATTTTTAGCCTTGCCCTTTAATCATAAATGAGCTGCGATCTGATTTAAAAGAGACATGTGCCTAGTGACTTGGATCAGTTGGTTCTAGGAATCTAAAAGCAAGGAGTTTTACCTCATTTTACTGCACAGCTTGTAATTATATATGTACACATATCTCAGCCATATTATACAGCTCCTGGCAGATCCTACTTTGAAGGCAACATAGGTGGAGTGGACAGCGAGATAGTCTGAGACTCTGTAAGAGCAGTCGCAGTCTGTGTAGCAACCTCTCATGTCCAACCCTCAAAGCACAGGCACACCCGAAGCTCTAGGCAAGGTCCTACTCACAAATCCAGTGACAGCTCCCCAACCAGCTACCCTGTGACATTCGTGAGTGAAAAGAGTCCTTCCCCAGCCCAGCTTTCTAAGGTAGTGTCCTCCAGAAAATTCTCTTTAATCCAGGCTGCTTTGAGCCCTCAGCCAAAAACATGCTGAGGTCTAACAGCAACCGTTCTAAAGTAACACAGACTGCCACACAGGGGGAGACTCCTGGAGAGAAAGACTCTGATCAGGCCTTCACAAACATTTATCTTCTCCCCAGCCACACCTTCTGAGGCTACCTCCCAGGGATTTTCTACAATCAGATATAAGTTCATAACCCAGGGACTAATCTCCCCGCACTATTTCTGGAAGCTTCTATCAGAAACAGGTAGGAGCAAACAACCCCCAGGCTTAGCGAGAGCCTGGACAGACCTAAAAATAAATTGCTGCTCAGCTGGGTACAGCAGAGCCAAAAACAGAATTTATCCAGCTTATGGCAGGGGCTCGACATACATATGAAGAACGACTGTTCTGCCCTAAATGTTGGTAGAGAGTGTTGTCTTAAAAAGTTGGAAGGTACATTGGCTCATGAAATATATAGGTCAGGCTTCTTTCTTAGTTGTTATGCACAGTGATTGTGTTTTATCATTCCTGCCTCTCACTGAAAGCCTACTAGTCTGGTCACTCTGTAGACCAGCCAATCTAAACCAAGGTTCTGTGAAACTCTAAGGTTCCTTCAGAGGTTGCCATCTGCATAGTTCTGTGTTCACTGGCACTTGGCAGATCAAGCAACATGACACCAATTATCTTTTTAGCTGTGAGGAAGGGTAGTATTCTGATCACCAATGTAAGGGGGGCATCCTTCCTGTTGACCCCAGTAGAGTTAATTCTAGCAGGAGTTACCTGAGATCTAAAAAATATTTCAAGGCTTCCTCAGTTGTAAAAAGGTTGAGAAAGGCTTCTGTAGTCATTATATCAGCAGTCCTTCAGTAGGCATGCTACTCACATCTCTTTAATCAAATAGCCATTAGAGGGAACATCTTTCAGGGATACCTATCACAATTTGTCCTTTTCTGTTGATTGTAATTGCCTTCCATTTTTTTAAGCCAACATCACTGGCACAATCATAGACTGAAACGGCAAGTAGCATGTAAGAGTAACATAACCGTACTGATTCTGTAAGCAGAAACTCTAATCAGCTAAGCACACACTACAAAGAACAAAGGTTTTAGCATATACGATTATACTGAACTGGGGAGCCTGGGGGTGGGGGTATCTAGAGTGCCCTGTACCTTAAAGTACCCGGTACCTTGAAGTACCATTTTTTTACTGGGTGGTGGATCGGGCCAAGGAGGGAGTGTGGTAAATAAAAGGGCAAACACATTAAGGTTAGCATCAATCTTTTTTGCTCAAAATAATTGCACAACCAGTTGCAATGTAAGAGAAAATTATTCTCTTACAAGTCTACAAATCTTCACATTAAAGCGGAGTTCCACCCACTTTTGAAAGGTGGTCCTAATCTAAACTCTCTCGTTCCCCCTCTCCTTTTCCTGGGGCCTGCCAGGTTGCATGCTTGGATAAGGGTCTTGTATGGATTTTGGGGGGGACCCCCACGCCATTTAAAAAAAAAAACGTTTGGCTTGGAGTTCCCCTTACTATCCATAGCGGGCCTGGTAATGGACTGGGGGGCACCCACGCCATTTTTTTCAATGATTTTTTATGTATATTGCCGGGATCCGACAATACATTACAGCCACCAGCAATTTTAAATTACATTACTTTTCTTTCAAAATGTGATTTTGCTGTGGTACTGTTATAAACATGGGAAAGAGGCGCTACTCTACAGGCAGACTAAGGGGACCCCCCAGGCACGATATTTAAAGGAATAATACATTTTTGTTGTTTCACTTTAAGCAAATTAATTAAATGACTGCTCCTGAAAAAACGTCAGTTTTAAAAACTTTTTTTTTGCATTGATACATCTCCCCTGGGGCAGTATCCGGCTTCTCAAACACTTTTTATGACAATAACTTGCATATAAGCCTTTAAAGTAAAAACTTGATTTTTCACATTCGTGTCCCATAGACTTTAACGGTGTTCGCACAAATTTTTTGTCTGTTCGCATGTTCTGGTTCTGGTCAGACCCAAATCAAAGAAAATGTGGAGATCTTTTGGCATAGAAAAGCTGCCAATTCCCAAATCTAGCAATATTGTTTTACTGGATTTGTGAATTCAGGAAGATTGGCACTGGAAGCCTAGGGTTATTTGGAGTACCGTATTTGGATTCCCAGCAGCTTTTTTGCTGCACAGAACGTTGAGCTGAAAAAGTAATCCAGCTTTTTCCATGGACCCTTCCTCCAGGTAGTGTTAAAGGTGAGATCTAAAAACTATGGGGTGGATTTACTAAAGGCAAATATTCTGTGCACTTTGCATGTGCAGTTGCACTCATTTTCCCCACATGATTGGATGATGGAAATTAGCAGAACTTTACCACATTTACTAAGCTCTGGGGAAAAATCTGTGCAACTGCACTTGCAAAGTGGGAAGCCTATTTTTCCTTAGTAAATCCACCCCTATGTCTTACAGTCCCAGACAAAAGGAGGTTAGGATAGAGCACAGAGCCCAAGGAAGATTCTGAGACACTGACCAAGTTAAAACAACATAGAGAAATTTTCAGTTTTAGTAACCATATGGACATGAAAACTTTAGACTGGTGCCGTGTGGGTCATATCTGTCTCACTCTCCATATATATATATATATATATATATAGGAAGGCCAGCATGGTGGCCTGCAATTATGGGAGGAGCCCGGAGGGTATAAATACCAGACCTCTCCACGAGGCTGGTGTCGGTTCTAGCGCGCCGTATTACACGTCACCAGGCCGACAAGCAACTCAGTACACGTTCCTGAGTTGTCCGACGCTCCTCGTTCCAGGTTACGGATTCGATTCCCGGTCGCACCCCCAGTTCGTTCCGCTTCAGCGTCGCAGGTAGGATTTATGCTTTTTTCGTCGCTACGTCGAAACCCCTGTTTTTTCCACTGAGTCATTTCAACTGCCATGCTATTGTTTGTTTGTTTTCCACCCCACAATTCACCCCACTTCCACTGGTTGTTACGCCCGCAACCCAGTGCAAGCATCCCCACACACACACGTCCACCACAACCCCTCCCCCCCCCCCCCCCCCCCCCCCCCCCCCCCCAAAAAAAAAAAAAAAAAAAAAAAAAAAAAAAAGAAAAGAAAGAAAAAAAAAAACACACACACCCACCAGAGCATCTGTCGCTGCCCTCCCCACGCACTTCTTGCAGTCACCGCAAGTTCGTGTAAATGGGCCCCCATACCTTGCAAAATAAATCACACACACACCCACCAGAACATGTCACTGCACTCCCCACGCACTTCTTGCAACCACCGCAAGTTCGTGTAAATGGGCCCCCACACCTTGCAAACCTCAGCAAGACAGTCCACTCCTTGCCTTCCACGGCAACCCAGCCAATGTGAGGCACAGCCGTCCCCCGCACATCTTGCTTCACCGCAGGTTTGTGTCACGGCTCCCACATCCACCTCCCACATACCTCTGCAATCGTTGCAGCTCGATCTCCATTGGCCTCGCAGCCACAACTTCCCCAGTAGCAAACTTCAGCTACTCACGCCTTTCTCTATCCCTTTTCACCTTTCCCTTAGGTCAGTAAGTCGTCCCTTGGTCTCCTATACAACAGGATCGGACCACCCCTTTCTCTTTCCAGGTAATTTCGAGGGCTTGCATCTCTTCACCAGGGGGTCAACTACGGCCCCGAATCAGCTCTTGCAACCCATCTCTCACAAATAAATTCATGTCACCCCACCATAGGCACCAGGTCTCCCAGGCTTGACCCAATCAGAGACTCTATCACTAGGGCAGCAAGCAGGTGCGTAGGTTGTCGTTGGTTCAGTTTTCCATTCTCTTCACACACCTTTTCACTACATATCCCTGTCACACATACTTATTCGGCTCAGCACCCAGGCGTTAGTAACTGTCACATACTTCTATGCATGTCACTCTGTTTTCGAAGCACAAGTCTTCACTACGCAGACAAGGTCACCTAGTCTCATGACTTGCTGGCAGTGCAAGTATTAGCTGACCGAACCTACGTCATATTGCTACAGATCGAAACATTCCTACTTAGCAAACCAATCAGTAGCCACTCCCCCCAGTGCCGCCCTGGGGGGGCTCTGGTTAACCAGTCCGTGCCGAGCACAGACGGACACCCGAGCATCGGTTACCTGGCCAGTCACCTCCTGGCTTACCTCGGCTGTCACGCATTCTTTGAGTTCCACAGGCCAATGAAACAAACTCACCCAGCGCTCACGCGCATCCCCGATTCTCACCATACCGTCGAACGGTATCCTGCTTCGTTCACACACTTCCCCTTCCCATCCACGCAGAACACCATAGTTTTGATACAGAAATTTCCAGGCGTTAGTGACTGTCACATACTTCTTTGCATATCACTCTATTTTTCGAAGCACAAGCCTTCACTACGCAGACAAGGTCACCTAATCTCATGACTTGCTGGCAGTGCAAGTATTAGCTGACCGAACCCACGTCAAATTACTACAGATCGAAACATTCCTACTTAGCAAACCAATCAGTAGCCACTCCCCCCAGTGCCGCCCTGGGGGGGCTCTGGTTAACCAGTCCGTGCCGAGCACAGACGGACACCCGAGCATCAGCCACCCGGCCAGTCACCTCCTGGCTCACCTCGGGTGTCACGCATCCTCCGAGTTTACATATAGGCCCATGGAAACATCCCACTCAGCGCACGCGCGCAAACCGTTTGTCCCCAATACCCGTCACACAGGTATCCCGCCCTGCCCCCCCTCCCCCCTTCATATTTCCGCAATCCACAAACACAGATACATCCTCTCCTGCCCTTCAAAAAAAAAAAAAAAAAAAAGTAAACGAGAGAAACATGCATCCCCCCCCCCTCTTTTATTTTAGCAGACGCCATGTCTCTGGCCGGCAGCGACAATCTCAACCCCGCCCCATCACCTCCCGAAGCGGGCCCGGCAGACAACTTCGCACAAGCCTTCAGAGCTTGGACCATCCCCAGACTCTCAGCCGAGCTGAGGCGCAGGAACATCCCCCACCCCATCACGGCCAGGAAAGCTGAACTGTTCAGGCTACTGTTCCCAAGCCCATCCCCACCAAACCCACCAGACACGCAGGCATCACTGCAATCAATTGCCTCGGCAGTGTCCCAGCTACACACGCTGGTCTCCTCCCTATCAACTACCATCTCTGACGTCCAGGCCAGAGTGGGGACCTTGGAGCTCCAGCAAGTTACCCCCACTCCACCAGCTGTCGCCCCCGCCACCCCCACATCATGCATTACAAGAATCCGGACCCGATCCGACCATGTCCGCTATCCCTCACTGGTCTCAACTAACCCCAGTCTGAGTCACCACCTTCACGGCGCCACCAGTCTCATAAACCTCTCATTGTCACACAACACGCTGAAAGCCTACCAAGCTGCTTGGAGGACGTACCTACGGTTTCTGGACACATGCCACGGGGGGTCACCAGGGGACCTCCACCATATTCTAGCCTTCATTTCCCACTGCTACACTCGGCTGGCGTTATCACACAATACCATCAAGCTTTATCTAGCCGGTATCCAGCACTTCATTTCCTTACAAGACCCTTCCAAACCATCTTTGTTCGCTTCCCACGCAGTCAAGGCAATCCTGCGCGGCATCCTCAAAAAACAGCCGCAGGTCAATGCCAAACGCCTCCCAGTAACCGGTGCCATTTTCCGGGAGTTATCGATCATGCTCTCGCATTCACCTTTTGGCCTTTTTCCCAGCCTGGTCATCCAGGCTGCCATGTACCTGGCCTTCTACGGCTTCTTACGGCCCAGCGAGTTTTCAGTTACTGGCCCTAGCTGCAAGACGCTACGCAGGCGGCACCTCGTACGCCATCAGACCTTTTTCATCCTGCACCTCGAGGCATCCAAAACGCAGCAGACTGGCCCAGGCATCGACATCAAACTGTTCGAAACTCTCAATGCCTGGTGCCCCGTGGCAGTTCTAGATCAGCTATTAGCACACCTACCTGATCCCTCACCTGACAGCCCGTTGCTACCATTTCCGGTCAGACCCCTTAGTAGCAATCAATTCGTCACGCACGTCAGGATTCTCCTCCGCAACTTAGGTCTTGACCCAGCGAAATTCTCAGGTCACTCCTTTCGCATCGGAGCAGCCTCCGCGGCCTCCCGCAATGGAGTCCCCGATCACGTGATCAGGAGGATGGGACGATGGAAGTCCACCTGTTTTGCCCGTTACATTCCCGATCCCCAGACCGAAATGTCCCGGGCCTTCAGTAACCTTGCCTTGTAGCATTTGCCTTTACCAAACAAATAAACCATTACCTCCCTAAAAACAAGTCTTTTGCGCCCTTTTCTTAACTACTCTCCTAGCAGAAAGGGCCTCACGGCCCAGCTCACCAGGGCTTACCTTACGGTAGACCAGGGCACACTTCAGGTCTAGTTTGTTGTCTGTCTTGTGGCGTGTTTATGTTTTGCTCCTTCACATCGTTATGGACCGAGGGCTCCGACCATAAATAGGAAGGCCAGCATGGTGGCCTGCAATTATGGGAGGAGCCCGGAGGGTATAAATACCAGACCTCTCCACGAGGCTGGTGTCGGTTCTAGCGCGCCGTACCCGCCCACCCATTCCCTTTCTCAGAATACTCTGATATGGTTCTCTACAGAAACAGCCATTACTTCTCAGGTAAGCGCCCTTTTCTTAACTACTCTCCTAGCAGAAAGGGCCTCACGGCCCAGCTCACCAGGGCTTACCTTACGGTAGACCAGGGCACACTTCAGGTCTAGTTTGTTGTCTGTCTTGTGGCGTGTTTATGTTTTGCTCCTTCACATCGTTATGGACCGAGGGCTCCGACCATAAATATATATATATGTATATATATATATATATATATATATATATATATATATATATATATATATTCTCAAAAAAGGGAGTACACCCTCACATTTTTGTAAATATTTTACGATATCTTTTCATGTGACAACACTGAAGAAATTACACTTTGCTACAAAGTAGTGAGTGTACAACTTGTCACATTATAACAGTGTAAATTTGCTATCCCCTCAAAATAACTCAACACACAGCTGACAACAAAAGTGAGTACAACCCTAAGTGAAAATGTCCAAATTGGGCCCAAAGTGCCAATATTTTGTGTGATCACCATTATTTTCCAACACTGCCTTAACCCTCTTGGGCATGGAGTTCACCAGAGCTCCACAGGTTGCCACTGGAGTCCTCTTCCACTCTTCCATTACGACATCACGGAGCTGGTGGATGTTAGAGACCTCGCGCTCCTCCACCTTCCGTTTGAGGATGCCCCACAGATGCTCAATAGGGTTTAGGTCTGGAGACATGCTTGGCCAGTCCATCACCTTTATCCTCAGCTTCTTTAGCAAAGCAGTGGTCGTCTTGGAGGTGTGTTTGGGGTTGTTATCATGTTGGAATACTGCCCTGTGGCCCAGTCTCCAAAGGGAGGGGATCATGCTCTGCTTCAGTATGTCACGGTACATGTTGGCATTCATGGTTCTCTCAGTGAACTGTAGCTCCCCTGTGCTGGCAGCACTCATGCAGCCCCAGACCATGACACTCCCACCACCATGCTTGACTGTAGGCAAGACACACTTGTTTTTGTACTCCTTACCTGGTTGCCGCCACACACACTTGACACCATCTGAACCAAATGAGTTTATCTTTTCTCATCAGACCACAGGACATGGTTCCAGTAATCCATGTCCTTAGTCTGCTTGTCTTCAGCAAACTGTTTGCAGGCTTTCTTGTGCATCATCTTTAGCACGTTTAGTTCCCAAAGTCAACCTTTGGATATGATGCTGAGCATGTGCAGGCAACTTCTGTGGTCATCCATGGCGAGGCCTGTTCTGAGTGGAACCTGTCCTGTTAAACTGCTGTATGGTCTTGGCCACCGTGCTGCAGCTCAGTTTTAGAGTTTTGGCAATCTTCTTATAGCCTAGGCCATCTTTATGTAGAGCAACAATTCTTTTTTCAAATCCTCAGTGAGTTCTTTGCCATGAGGTGCCATGTTGAACTTCAAGTGACCAGTATGAGAGAGTGAAAGTGATAACATCAAATTTAATACACCTTCTCCCCATTCACACCTAAGACCTTGTAACACGAATGAGTCACATGACACCAGGGAGGGGAAATGTCTAATTGGGCCCAATTTTTCACATTTTGAATTAGGGATGTACTCACCTTTGTTGCCAACGGTTTAGGCATTAATGGCTGTGTACATAATTACTCAGATAACTAAACACCTTAATGTGAACAGAAAAAATGTTGTGATATTACCTAAACAAAGTGAAAAAGCAAAACAAGGCTGTCCAAGCCCTATAATATATAATAGTCACTGTGTGAATACTTCAGAATCCAAAATTATATAAGTAAACACCTGACCGAGCACGAAGGCCCAATCTACGATATAAAGTGCAGAAAATATGCAAACAAATAATGACCGATAATTTGCTCTATCGGCCGTGAATAATGTCCCACAAACGTTCAGTGCATTACACTTGAGAAACCAAAAAAACTTTTTTAGAAAAATATTTGTGACCTAAAATGGATATTTAGTGACACCAAACAAAGCAGAGTTCATATAGTAGTCCTTGCTGAAAAAGGCGTATTTACTCCTGTAGATATCACTTGTGCACCATCACCAGAAACAAGTTCTTGATCCACCCAATGTGAGAACCAGAAATAATAGATGGCCTCTTACCGAATGGAGTTGATTACTTTGTTTAGAAGTAATCAAGTGCGCTTTAACAGGATTGTGCCTGTTCACTGAGTGATATACCCCCACTCAAGGACGCTTTTCCTTCTCCTAGGTCAGCTCAGATACATTGGAATGGAATGGATGACATAGGTGGGAAATATAAAAAGAGGCGCACCTCATAGCGCGATAACGTCTTTAATATAAAATTGCATAAAAAATACAGCAGCCAAATGCTCACTTACATGATACGGTGCCAACCCGGCACTGAGGCTGCATGCGATCAATTAAAATGATTGCATGCAGCCTCAGATATCTACAGGAGTAAATACGCCTTTTTCAGCAAGGACTACTATATGAACTCTGCTTTGTTTGGTGTCACTAAATATCCATTTTAGGTCACAAATATTTTTCTAAAAAAGTTTTTTTGGTTTCTCAAGTGTAATGCACTGAACGTTTGTGGGGCATTATTCACGGCCGATAGAGCAAATTATCGGTCATTATTTGTTTGCATATTTTCTGCACTTTATATCGTAGATTGGGCCTTCGTGCTCGGTCAGGTGTTTACTTATATAATTTTGGATTCTGAAGTATTCACACAGTGACTATTATATATTATAGGGCTTGGACAGCCTTGTTTTGCTTTTTCACTTTGTTTAGGTAATATCACAACATTTTTTCTGTTCACATTAAGGTGTTTAGTTATCTGAGTAATTATGTGCTCTGACTGACATGAATTTTATGTGTGTTATAGGAATAATTTATATCACAATATCACCTTTAAGTGGCATAGTTCGTAGGAGATCCATATTGTGCCGACATACCCCCCTTCAATTAGCTTACTTTCACCTATCAGCAGAAGGTTTAGATTTTACATACAATAGCCCCTTATATTAAGTGGTTAATTTGTGTTGATACTAGCGCCTCTCATATACTAAACCAATACCAACTAAATCTTACAGATTTCTAGAGGGAGCAGCTGTTTTAGGTTTATGGTAATAGTAGTTCTTTACCTACCTATGCGTGTTTTTTAGCAGAATAATATCTGATTTATTCAGTATTGGGTATCCTTACATCCTTTACTATAGATTATATTAATTTGGTATTTTTCCTAAGCGCGGAGCTTGACTAGTCACTAGAAGTGGCTGTCTATATTTTCTCATTAATGGCTGTGTGTTGATTTATTTTGAGGGGACAGCAAATTTACACTGTTACACAAGTTGTACACTCACTGCTTTACATTGTAGCAAAGTGTAATTTCTTCAGTGTTGTCACATGAAAAGATATAATAAAATATTTAAAAAAATGTGAGGGGTGTATATATGTGATAAATGTAAAATACTGTATATATATATATATATATATATATATATATATATATATATATATATATATATATATATATATATACAGTGGGGACGGAAAGTATTCAGACCCCCTTACATTTCTCACTCTTTGTTATATTGCAGCCATTTTCTAAAATCAAGTTCATTTTTTTCCTCATTAATGTACACACAGCACCCCATATTGACAGAAAAACACAGAATTGTTGACATTTTTGCAGATTTATTAAAAAAGAAAAACTAAAATATCACATGGTCCTAAGTATTCAGACCCCTTGCTCAGTATTTAGTAGAAGCACCCTTTTGATCTAATCCAGCCATGAATCTTTTTGGGAAAGATGCAACATATTTTTCACACCTGGATTTGGGGATCCTCTGCCATTCCTCTTTGCAGATCCTCTCCAATTCTGTCAGGTTGGATGGTAAACATTGGTGGACAGCCATTTTTAGGTCTCTCCAGAGATGCTCAATTGGGTTTAAGTCAGGGCTCTGGCTGGGCCATTCAAGAACAGTCACGGAGTTGTTGTGAAGCCGCTCCTTCGTTATTTTAGCTGTGTGCTTAGGGTCATTGTCTTGTTGGAAGGTAAACCTTCGGCCCAGTCTGAGGTCCTGAGCACTCTGGAGAAGATTTTTGTCCAGGATATCCCTGTAGTTGGCCGAATTCATCTTTCCCTCGATTACAACCAGTCGTCCTGTCCCTGCAGCTGAAAAACACCCCCACAGCATGATGCTGCCACCACCATGCTTCACTGTTGGGACTGTATTGGACAGGTGATGAGCAGTGCCTGGTTTTCTCCACACATACCGCTTAGAATTAAGGCCAAAAAGTTCTATCTTGGTCTCATCAGACCAATCTTATTTCTCACCATATTGGAGTCCTTCAGGTGTTTTTTTTAGCAAACTCCATGCAGGCTTTCATGTTTCTTTCACTGAGGAGAGGCTTCCGTCGCGCCACTCTGCCATAAAGTACCGACTGGTGGAGGGCTGCAGTGACGGTTGACTTTCTACAACTTTCTCCCATCTCCCGACTCCATCTCTGGAGCTCAGCCACAGTGATCTTTGGGTTCTTCTTTACCTCTCTCACCAAGGCTCTTCTCCCCCGATAGCTCAGTTTGGCCGGACGGAAGGGTTCTGGTTGTCCCAAATGTCTTCCATTTAAGGATTATGGAGGCCACTGTGCTCTTAGGAACCTTAAGTGCAGCAGACATTTTTTTGTAACCTTGGCCAGATCTGTGCCTTGCCAAAATTCTGTCTGAGCTCTTCAGGCAGTTCTTTTGACCTCATGATTCTCATTTGCTCTGACATGCACTGTGAGCTGTAAGGTCTTATATAGACAGGTGTGTGGCTTTCCTAATCAAGTACAATAATCAAACACAGCTGGACTCGAAGGTGTAGAACCATCTCAAGGATGATCAGAAGGAATGGACAGCACCTGAGTTAAATATATGAGTGTCAGAGCAAAGGGTCTGAATACTTAGGACCATGTGATATTTCAGTTTTTCTATTTTAATAAATCTGCAAAAATGTCAACAATTCTGTGTTTTTCTGCAATATGGGGTGCTGTGTACATTAATGAGGAAAAAAATGAACTTAAATGATTTTAGCAAATGGCTGCAATATAACAAAGAGTTAAAAATTTAAGGGGGTCTGAATACTTTCCTTCCCCACTATATATATATATATAATTCTAATCTCTGGAATATTTTTCCATTAGAGTTAAGTGCAGCTATTAGTAACAGTATCTCGGCGCAGTATGCATTTATCCAATTTGATGCATGCAGCACTTCATTTCATTATCTGAGGAAATAAAAATAACTAAGAAGGATTAAACACTTTAAACACTTTTGTGCATACTGAAGTTTTATACTTTCATATTTTCTTTTAAAAGTTTAGTTTCCTCAAAAACAAACTTTCTGTTATTGCTGTGGGGAAATCCATTCCTAGGTTTGTGAGAAAAGTATATTAAAGTAATGGTGATTTATGGTTGTTGTAGGTCTGTCCATCACTCAGCAGCAGTAGACGGTCCTCCTAGATGTGTGTCTGCTGTTTGTTGTATGCAGGTCTCACAATTTATTCTTCTCTGAATCTGGTCTCATGGCTATAAATTGCAGAACACACAAAAAGGCAATGCAAGAAAGCAGAGGCATTGCTGATGTTTTTGCATGATTTTAGGTAGTGCACTGCAATCTATGCCAGATAGACAGATATGAGTGATGTTTAATGAATAAATCTTTTCCATATTGGAAAGAATATGCATTGATATGCAAGCTTCTGTCAATATTAGTTTCAGAAAATGTTTGTGCTACAAATAATTTTTTTCCAAAAGATCGCAGATGTACCAGTGAAGGTAGACAGCCTTACATTAGGAGGTACACAGAAAGTTTTTGGCATTTGTGCAGAACAACTCTATAGCAAAATATACTTACGGTAGCTTAGATTACCAGGGGCAAACATAGCATAGAGCATAAAAGTGAATTGAATGGAAATGATAGCAAATGATCATAAAATACACATTTAATGTTATTTTTAAAACAGTGGTGTGAGTTCCAGCCACAAATTTTTTTTTTTAAAGTCAGCAGCTACAGCGCCTTGCAAAAGTATTCACCCCCTTGGCTTTTTACCTATTTTGTTACATTACAGCCTTCAGTTCAATGTTTTTTTAATCTGAATTATATGTGATAGATCCGAATACAATAGTGTAAGTTGGTGAAGTAAAATTAGAAAAATATATACATAAAACTATTTTTCAGAAATAAAAAAATGATAATTGGCATGTGCGTATGTATTCACCCCCCTTTGTTATGAAGCCCATAAAAAGGTCCGGTGCAACCAATTACCTTCAGAAGTCACATCATTTGTGAAATGATGTCCACCTGTGTGCAATCTAGGTGTCACATGATCTGTCATTACATATACACACCTTTTTGAAAGCAAGAGGCACCACTAACCAAACACTGCCATGAAGACCAAGGAACTCTCCAAACAAGTAAGGGACAATGTTGTTGAGAAGTACAAGTCAGGGTTAGGTTATAAAAAAAATATCCAAATCTTTGATGATCCCTAGGAGCACCATCAAACCTATTGAAAAGAACATGGCACAACAGCAAACCTGCCAAGAGATGGCCGCACACCAAAACTCACGGACCGGGCAAGGAGGGCATTAATCAGAGAGGCAGCACAGAGACCTAATGTAACCCTGGAGGAGCTGCAGAGTTCCACAGCAGAGACTGGAGTATCTGTACATAGGATGACAATAAGCCGTACGTTCCATAGAGTTAGGCTTTATGGCAGAGTGGCCAGAAGAAAGCCATTACTTTCAGCAAAAAGCAAAATGGCACATTTTGAGTTTGCGAATGTGGGAGACTTCCAAAATGTGAGGAGGAAGGTGCTCTGAAATTGAGACTAAAATTGAACTTTTTGGCCATCAAAGAAAACGCTATATCTGGCGCAAACCCAACACATCACATCACCCAAAGAACACTATCCCCACAGAGAAACATGGTGGTGGCAGCATCATGCTGTGGGGATGTTTTTCAGCAGTCGGGACTGGGAAACTGGTCAGAGTTGAGGGAAAGATGGATGGTGCTAAATACAGGGATATTCTTGAGCAAAACCTGTACCACTCTGTGTGTGATTTGAGGCTAGGACGGAGGTTCACCTTTCCAGCAGAACAATGACCCCAAACACACTGCTAAAGCAACACTTGAGTGTTTTAAGGGGAAACATGTAAATGATTTCTGAATAGCCTAGTCAAAGCCCAGACCTCAATCCAATAGAAAATCTGTGGTCAGACTTAAAGATTGCTGTTCACAAGCGCAAACCATCCAACTTGAAGGAGCTGGATCAGTTTTGCAAGGAGGAATGGGCAAAAATCCCAGTGGTAAGATGTGGCAAGCTCATAGAGACTTATGTAAAGCAACTTGGAGCTGTGATAGCCACAAAAGGTGGCTCTACAAAGTATTGACTTTAGGGGGGTGAATAGCTATGCACATTGACTTTTTCTGTTATTTTCTCCTATTTGTTGTTTGCTTAACAATAAAAAAACCTTCAAAGTTGTGGGCATGTTCTGTAAATTAAATGATGCAAATCCTCAAATAATCCATGTTAATTCCAGGTTGTGAGGCAACAAAACACGAAAAATGCCAAGGGGGTGAATACTTTTGCAAGGCACTGTACAAACCCTGAAGCTGATGACTTTTAATAAGGACACTTACCTGTCCAGGGAGCCCGCGATGTCAGCCCCCTCAAAAGCCGATTAGTCCATCGGATCGGATGCAGGCGCCGCCATTGTAACTAAGGGAAAACGCCAGTGGAGCCTTGCGGCTTCACTACCGGTTTCCTACTGCACATGCGTGAGTCACGCTGCGTTTTGTGAATGGCCAGCTTGTCTTCTGGGACACACACAGGTCCCAGAAGTCGCATGCATCCAAAAGTAAGGAATGGAACAAAATGAATTTTGGATTCATGTCTTATGTTATGATTAGGAGAGTCTGATGGATCCATCTTAATCCAACCCAAACACAATAAGTAGGAAGCATCTTATTTAACTTTTATACCTGTATGTATTGCAATATGTTTCCATTTCATATAATAATAAAAATGTTAATGCAAAAAGAATAGTCTGATTATCCAAGAGTCTAATGCCCCGTACACACAGTCAGAATTTCCGACGGAAAATGTCCTATCGGACCATGTTGTCGGAAATTCCGACCGTGTGTGGGCTCCATCGGACTTTTTCCGTCGCTCTCAAATTTTCCGACAACAAAGTCCTAATGGACTTTTTCCGATCGTGTGTAGTGAATTCCGATGGACAAAGTGCCACGCATGCTCAGATCACATTACAAGACCAAAGCTATTGGCTACTAGCCTCTACGTAGTCCCGTCGTACGCAACGAACGTCACCACGTTCAGAATGATCGGATTTTCCGTCAACTTTGTCCGACCGTGTGTATACAACACCAGTGTCGGACAAAATCCGTCAGAAAAAATCCGACGGATTTTGTGGTCGGAATTTCCGACCGTGTGTACGGGGCATAAGACTAATGTGCTTTACTCTCCGAATATTAAAAAACAATCCGAATTAATACATATTCTTTTGTTATGTTATTAGGTTAAATAAATTTTACCCTTGCCAACTTACTTTATTGGGCCCGGCACATACAAATTAAACAAATGGTCTCTCAAGTTCAACCCCAATACAAAAAGAATCTTATTCGAATATTCACGCTACATTAGCATAAAAATCAATGTATCCGAATCAATTCGGATTATTCGTTATGTTGTTACATTATTCTGGATGCTTCAAACATTAACAAAAAGCCAGAACTACTGCATCATGTCATCTGAATTTTAATTCAAATGAATTTGTTGTTTTTATTATAATTTATTTCAAATTAGCTGAAATTCGTTACTTTTGTGATTCGGAGATACATCCGAAACTCTGAATCATGCAAATTACGTCTGAATTTTTATTTGTCTGAAATCCAATAGTGTTATCCAAAGAACGCTCAATCCCAGGTGTTAACATAAATCTTTATAATCCTACAGTGTTGTCCAAAAAATAAATCAACCCCAGATGTTTCAGATCTTCTATTCACTCTGTGCAGTATTTCCAGTGATTCACTCCACTCCTCCACCACAACTGTAGATGTGCTCTCACCTTGAAAGAGTGACCTGTATGTTTTTTCTCCTTCCTGGGGCCCAGACTCTGTAGGCACTAATCTGCTCCAAGGCAAACAAAAACATACAGCATAGCGTGTGTAGTTCCCTCCTAGATAGATTGCTAAGTGATAAGAAAATCTTGTTTTATGCTGTGTGCTAGCCAGTCCAGTTTTTTGATTTGTATAGTTGTGCATTTGGTTTCTCCCTAAACTCAGTGAGATTGTGGTTTCTCCCTATTGTCAGTAAGTGCCACTAGCACCACTGGCTATAGCAGTGATGGCAAACCTTGGCACCCCAGATGTTTTGGAACTACATTTTCCATGATGCTCATGCACTCTGCAGTGTAGTTGAGCATCATGGATAATGTAGTTCCAAAACATCTGGGGTGCCATCACTGGGCTATAGTATGAGGTTTTCCCTGCCAGGCTGAGTTATGAGTATTAATTTTTTCTCCAGCCATCCCAGTATGAGGTTCAGACCACTGGGGCATTATGGGAGAGAGTATAAATATTTGGAGAGGCCATGTGCTTGCAGAGGTCTAAGGAGTTGCTGCTGGACTGTCTATGCTGCTGGGCCCAGATGCCTGATTTAGGCCTAGCATGTGCTGGGTGAACTGGAGATTCACCAACTGGGGAAGCTGCCATCTGTTAAAGCTTGGATGCTGATCTATATTGATGCTCATCAGGGTCCTGGTTGTAGTAGAGCTGGGGGGTCCTTACTTACAACTACAGAGACATCCCTGAGATTTCACCCTTGAGGAACCAGTCTACTAATACTTCAGTAGAAGGCAACAGGATGTTAAATCTGGACAGCTAGTCCCTGACCTTGTGAGTAAAAGACTGCTCATCCGTGGTGATGTTTGGTGCTTTAGGGATATAAGAGCCAGTATAGTTTTATAGGTTACAACTCCCAAGGTGTCCCTGATTTGGCCATTCCCTTCAGTCTCAAAGGTCAAGAAATTCTATTTACAGGACAATGAAGTTAGTGTCCATTTCTTTGGAACTAGCATGGTCGGAGTATCCTATGCTCCATACCCCTCCCCAGTTACAAGTTTCTCAGCATTAAAAATTCAAAAGAACTGGTAACTGGGTCAGTGTGCATGGAGTCATCATTGGGTGTGTGCTGGCAGCCTCTGCATAATCAGGAAAATAACCCTGGTCATCATCATTTGTGCTGCCATTATCAGGAAATGCACAGTGACTGTTTTTACTACAGTCAATCATCATCAATCAGTTGCCCCTTTGGGGGTACCACTACACATGTCCTGCCTAAAACCACATATATTAAAAGCTCTAAAGCTATACCAAAGCTTTCCTGTAGGTAAAACGAATATTTCCTAAACGTGCACCATTTAGGAGATATTCTTGCGAACAGCAGCTGGTGACATCATGGGCAGGGCCGGATTAACATAGGGGCTATTGGAGCTGCAGCTCCAGGCCCCTTTCTCAAGATAGGCCCATTTGCCCCAAAAAAAAAAAATTAAAAAAAAAAAAAGATCGACTTCGAGGGTTGTAGCTCAGAGATCAGGAGTCACAGAGACCCCACATTGGGGGGTAGGTAGCTAAAGACCTACTCCAGCGCTGGTTAAAATATGGGGCTGCTATCATCTATGGTTCCGGAGATACAGGGCTGCTTGCGCAGCCTGTTAGACGCTACATACTGAGCGGTCAGTTTAAATACAAGCTGGAACACCCTGCACAGCAGACTGAGAGGATGAGATCATAGTGCGTATAATAATTTTTTGTATATTACTTAAGATAATTAACACACCCTCTCACCTGCTGACCTGTGGATGGGGGAATCACTCCTGCAGTGTTATTGTGTTCTGCCAGTGAATACGATGATCAGTGTTGCTAACTATAGCTGGCAGCACTGATTGTTTTGGGGAAAACCTGACAGGCTGGTTGTACTCAAGTCGGTTAATAGGTTGACTTGTGTAAAACCAGCTAGCCAATACATAGATCGACTATGGCTGGTCTCTGCTTAATTGGTGTAATTTAAATCCATGTATGGCCCGCTTAACCACTACACAGTCTCTAAACATCCTTCCACAAACCTTTCATTTTTCCTTCCCAGATTACTTCATCCTCCTCTCCTATACATAGTGCCCACTGTAATACTCTCCACACTTCTCTCCTGTACATAGTGCTCACTGTCATACCCTCCACACTTCTCTCCTATACATAGTGCCGGTTGTCATACACTTCTCTCCTGTACATAGTGCCCACTGTCATACACTTCACTCCTGTACATAGTGCCCACTGTAGTACCCTCCACACTCCTCTCCTGTACATACTGCTCACTGTCATACCCTCCACACTCCTCTGCTTTGCATACTGCCCACTGTCATACTCTTCACACTCCTCTCCTGTACATAGTGCCTTCTGTCATACCCTCCGCACTCCTCTCATGTACATAGTGCCCAATGTTAAACCCTCCACATTCCTCTCCCTCACCTGCACATACTTCCCACTTTTATACCAACCATTCTCCTCCTCTATGCCTCTTACCCACAAAAACAGTTCTTTAAAATTATACTGAATATCCTCAATGTTACCAGCTCTAGAATGGGCACACTTTTGTTAGTTCAACTAAAGGAAATCTCCTCAGTCCTCATATTTGTTCTGCCCTATTATTAGTACTTATTTAATTTTGTAATTACTATTGTGATGTATAAATGAACATAGGGGATGTCAGCTACTCTAAATATAGCACTTGTAAAAAAAAGTGTCCCTGAAAATATTTTTGAAATGTTGGCAACTATGCGGGTCAGTAGGGGGCCCCATGATAGGCTCCTGGGTTCCAATAATATTAAAGCGGTAGTAAACTTTTCTAACATTACTATTTTTTAGAGGCCCTTAGGTAGGTTATGCCATAATGTACAAGTATACACAGCATATTAGCACATTAGGATACACTTAAATTGTCAGACTGAGCCCTCCAGTGCTGTGCTGTGATCAATCCGGCGGGGCCCGGGCGCTTCCATCTTCACCCGGTCTTCCTTCTGGGTTCTGTGCCTTCGGTCACTTGCCTTGGCCGGGCTGCGTTGATGTCATTCCCACGCATGCTCATGTGCTTCCTATTTCTCTCATCCCCCCTTTCTCTCTCATCCTCTTTCCCTTACCCCTACAACCTCTTTCATCCCCTTTCTCTCTCTCTCTCTCCCTGCTCTCTCTCTCTCTCTCTCTCTCTCTCTCTCTCTCTCATCCTCCCTCTCTCTTTAATTTAATTTGTTATAACAAAAAATTGTTTGCATTTTTATTTATTTATTGTTTATAAAAGGCCCCACCAAAATCCTCAGCACCAGGCCCATGATGTTCTTAATCTGGCCCTGATCATGGGCTCTGAAGGAACGGCATTCAGGGGAGTAACAGCATCACCAATTAGATGCCTAAAGTCCCCGAACCCAGAAGGAAGATCGGGTGAAGATGGAAGCCTCTGCAGCAGTGACAGCGCACCGCTGGAGGGCTTTGTTTTAAGGTAAGTCTTTCATAATGTGCATTATGATATTGCCTTGCAGGTGGAAACTTTTTTTTTTTTTACTAGTTTTCTACCACTTTTTAAACCACACTCACATTAAAATGTGCACCTATTCCTCAGTGCACACAGGTAAATAACATCAATATTATGCCATAGGTGCAACATACCACCTCTAGTAGCATGAAAATCTGTAATTATGGCCACTTCCTAGTTAACCACTTGACCACTGGGCACTTAAACACCCTTAATAACCAGACCAATTTTCAGCTTTCGGTGCTCTCACACTTTGAATGACAATTACTCATTCATACAACACTGTACCCATATGAAATTTTTGTCCTTTTTTTTCACACAAATAGAGCTTTCTTTTGGTGGTATTTAATCACCTCTGGGTTTTTTTATTTTTTTGCGCTATAAAAGAAAAATGACTGAAAATTCAGTAAAAAAATGAATTTTTCTTCGTTTTTGTTATAAAATTTAGCAAATTTGTAATTTTTCTTGATAAATTTTGGCCAAAATTTATACTGCTACATATCCTTGGTAAAAATAAGTACAAATTGGGGTATATTATTTGGTCTTTGTGAAAGTTATAAGAGTCCACAAGCTATGGTGCCAATATCTGAAAATTGATCACACCTGAAGTACTGACGGCCTATCTCATTTCTTGAGACCCTAACATGCCATAAAAGTACAAATACCCCCCAAATGACCCCTTTTTGGAAAGAAGACATTCCAAGGTATTTGGAAAGAGGCATGGTGAGTTTTTTGAAGTTGTAATTTTTTCCCACAATTCTTTGCAATATCAAGATTTTTTTAATTTTTTATTTTTTTTTCACAAAATTGTCATATTAGCAGGTTATTTCTCACACACAGCATATGCATACCACAAATTACACCCCAAAACACATTCTGCTATTACTCCTGAGTACGGCGATACCACATGTGTGAGACTTTTACACAGCGAGGCCACATACAGAGGACCAACATGCAGGGAGCACCATCAGGTGTCCTGGAGCACCCAGGCCAATTCTGACATTTCTCTCCTACATGTAAAAATCATCATTTATTTGCTAGAAAATTACATAGAACCCCAAAATATTATATATGTTTTTTTAGCAAAGACCCTAGAGAATACAATGGCGGTCGTTGCAACTTTTTATCTAGCACGGTACTTGCGCAGCAATTTTTCGAACGTGTTTTATTTGGAAAAAAAAATGTTTTGTGCTTTACAAAAAACAAAACTGTAAATTTAGCCCAATGTTTTTGCATAATGTGAAAGATGAAGTTACGCCGAGTAAATAGATACCCAACATGTCACGTTTCAAAATTGCACACACTCGTGAAATGGCGCCAAACTTCGCTACTTAAAAATCCCCATAGGCTTTAATTTTGTTTACTGGTTACATGTTTTGAGTTACAGAGAAGGTCTAGGGCCAAAATTATTGTTCTCGCTCTAACGTTCGCAGCGATACCTCACATGTGTGGTTTGAACACCGTTTTCATATGTGGGCGGGACTTACGTATGCGTTCGCTTCTGCGTGCGAGCACACGGGGACAGGGACGCTTTAAAAAAATATATATATATTTTATTGTTCATTTTACTTTATTTATTTTAGTTTGACCCTTTTTTTCCCCCCAAAAAAATTTTTGATCACTTTTATTCCTATTACAAGGAATGTAAACATCCCTTGTAATAGGAATATGGCATTACAGGTCCTCTTTACAGTGAGATATGGGGTCAATAAGACCCCACATCTCACCTCTAGGCTGGAAAGCCTGAAATAAAAAAAAAACGATCCTGGCTTTGATCGTAGCGAGTATCGCAGGGTATTGTTGGGTATTGCAGGGTATGGCAGAGTATCGCAGGGTATTGCAGAGTATCGCAGGGTATTGCAGAGTATCGCCGGGTATGGTAGAGTATCGCCGGGTATCGCAGAGTATCGCAGGGTATGGCAGGGTATCGCTGAGCATCGCAGGGTATCGCAGGGTATGGCAGAGTATCGCAGGGTATGGCAGAGTATCGCAGGGTATGGCAGAGTATCGCAGGGTATGGCAGGGTATCGCAGGGTATGGCAGAGCATCGCAGGGTATGGCAGAGCATCGCAGGGTATGGCAGGGCATCGCATGGTATGGCAGAGTATCGCAGGGTATGGCAGAGTATCGCAGGGTATTGCGGGGTATGGCAGAGTATTGCGGGGTATGGCAGAGTATTGCGGGGTATGGCAGAGTATTGCGGGGGTATGGCAGAGTATTGCGGGGGTATGGCAGAGTATTGCGGGGGTATGGCACAGTATTGCGGGGGGTATGGCACAGTATTGCGGGGGGTATGGCACAGTATTGCGGGGGTATGGCACAGTATAGGGGGTATGGCACAGTATAGGGGGGTATGGCACAGTATTGCAGGGGATGGCAGAGAATCCATCCATCCATGCTCAGCCATCCCTCCATACCCGGCAATACCCAGCAATACACTGCAGGCTATTGCTGGGTATTGCAGGGTATGGGGGGATGGCTGAGCATGGATGGATGGATCGGTGGTGGCAGAGCAGGCTGTGGGCACTACAGATCCCGCCCACAGCACTGCTGCCACCGATCCCTCCCCCTCTCCTCTCATACTGTACCAATCGGTACAGAGAGAGGAGGAGAGAGGAACCGGCGTCATCAAATGACGCCGGTTTGCTTACATGTGATCACTCCGTCATTTGACGGAGCGATCACGTGGTAAACGGCCGCGATGAGCGGCCGTTTACCGTGATCCATGATCCGCCGGGTCCTCTGGACCCGGCGATCATGGATGCTCTCGAGTGCGCGCACCAGGGGGCGCGCAAGAGCAGAATTCTGTGAGGCCGTTAATTAACGGCCTCCCAGAGTTAAGCAACCGCCCTGTAGCCGTTTTTCGGCTATGGGCCGGTTGCTAACTGGTTAATGCACGATGTGGTCAAAAAGCCCCACCCAACATGTTTTGTCACAGGTCACATTAAATGTAACAGAGTGGATAATACCACAGTGATGATGCTACTTCATAGTACATTAGTTGATTCCATAAAATGACAAACAAAAATTTGTTATTTCAATAGACCCCTTGACTGTGCAGGAAAAACTGGACTTATTTCAGCCTGTACTGCAATATGTTTGAGATATAAAGTCAGGTACCTGCTACGATGAAAAGCAGTCCTCCAGACAGAGCAATCTTTCCCTTGGTGTGTTCATCTTTGCTACCAAATTTGGTGCACTTCAGTCCAAACAAGGAGATTAAACAAGCGAGGAGGCCAAGGATGAGAGCGATGATCATCAAAGCACGACAAGCCTGGACATGAGCTGCAGACACAGACACCAAATGGTTAATTCAGTCTATACATGTGCTAAAAATAATAAGATATTGATCCTTACATTAAACCTGAACTCCAAGCAAAGTTCTGCCACACTGCACAGCTCTATCTAGCAGGAAGGGTTGTGATCTTTCTCCTGCAGTTTCACTTTGACATACAGGTCTTTTTCCAACCCTCACCCAGTGACTGGACAGTGAAAGGATAAGCAGTACACTGATTAGATAAGTTCTCTATCTCTCTGCTTTCTCCTCCTGTCAGCATTGCTCTCTGCACTGCAGAACACAACATCATGTTCTGCCTCCCCCTGTCTTAGCACTACATAGTAAACTGCAGACGGCTGATATTAAGTCAAACTTACATACCTACACTGCCTGCATTTAAAAATATACTATATATACAGGTGTATCTCTTTAATTCATTCATTCACTAAGGTATGCAGGGATCAGGGATTTCCTCCTGCAGGGTCATTGTCTTCTCTTCTCTCAGCGGGGAGGCAAGGAAAGCCACTGGGAGAAGACAGTGATTATTGCTAGTGGTAATAGCAGCCACTAGCGATAATTGCAGATAAAAACTGAATGTTGGTTGTACACAAGCTGATTTATCGATCAACTTGGTACATTCATCCTGCCCATCAACGGTTCAACCTGTGTATGGCCTGCCTAAGGGGGGGGGGGGGGGGGTTCCAAAAAAAAAAACAGGGGGGGGGGATGTTCTCTCTAAAGCTGACAAGTCGCCCCTGTGTGAACCGGGTCTAAGGGTTCACAAAACCTTTTTTATAAAAAAGAAAAAATATTTCTGTAACTGTTAGTTGGTTTTAATATGTTTGTCTTTTACTTGAGTATTTCAGAGTACTGCAGAGTATTGTATAGTATGGGCAGAGTGCTGCAGAGTATTGCAGAATATGGGCAGAGTACTGCAGAGTATTGTAGAATATGGGCAGAGTACTGCAGAGTATTGTATAGTATGGGCAGAGTACTGCAGAGTATTGCAAAGTATGGGCAGAGTACGGCAGAGTATTGCATAGTATGGGCAGAGTACTGCAGAGTATTGCATAGTATGGGCAGAGTATTGCATAGTATGGGCAGAGTACTGCAGAGTATTGCATAGTATGGGCAGAGTATTGCATAGTATGGGCAGAGTACTGCAGAGTATTGCATAGTATGGGCAGAGTATTGCATCTCTCCCCCTCTCCCCTCGCACTGTAGGGCGCGTGGGAGCAAGTTTCTGGGAGGACATCCATGGATGCCCTCCCAGAATAAGCCGACCGTGCTGTAGCTGTCTTTTGGCTATGGCCCAGTCGGCAAGTGGTTATTAAACTCACATTTGAATCGGTGGGGGGTCAGTCCCCGGTCGCTCCGGTGGTGTCCGTAGGTCAGGAAGAGATTTCCCACGCAGGCACGTCAGCAGGTGCGTCAGATGCTGAGAACGGGGGGCGTGGCTTCAGCATTCGGAGCATGCGTCATGCCCACTCGGACACATTACCACTAGCTCTCAGAGAAATCGGTAATAGAGGGAAAATCTTGCAACAGGGACACTAGTTCTGGTGATCCTGGTGACAACCAGGGATTCCCTCACTTTGGAGGGATTTACTATCACTTCCTTGTCTGGCCATGTGACAGGTAGTGAAGGGAAATCTCCCCTATGGGACACAGATGGCAAAAAAAAATACAGGGGTTATAGTCCTGCTTTATTCCATCTAAAAAATGTTTTGCTTCAAGTTCTACTTCAACACGTGTTTAACATGCATGTGAAATGCATGAGGAAAGATATACAATTTTTTTTGTAACAGAACCATTTTAATGCACTTTAAAGTTTTTTTTTTTCTAAATTTCAGCTCCCCTATGCACCAATATAGCATTCATGTACTATTTTTGCAAAAATATCAAAGCTTTCCATACAATCTACAGACATACTGTTCTACATCCATGATTCAAAACGTATCTATTGCTTCTGTCTTACGTCCTTACAGACTTTAGGTCATGACACAGGAAGGAGTTGACCAGCTGACCTCATTAGCACACACCCTGCATCATCCACCCACCCCCGTTTTTTAAATGAAATGCAATCAATCAGTGAATTGATTATTCTTCTCACTAAATACACAATCAAATTGCATAGTGTATGGCCATCTTTATACAAGTACATAGGAAGGAGTGGACAGAAACACTCAGCTGTCAAGCCCCATTCACATCTCTGCATAGCGGGAACTCGCATTCCCATATACGTTTTTTGTTTTGTTTTTAGAGAGGGGGGGACGTTTTGGAGCATTTTCACTCACCACGCACAGGGCAGCCCATCCACCTGAATGTTCAGCCCTACACACAGCAATTGCCTCAAAGAAGCTTCAGGACTTTTTTTTAGAGCTTGATGCGTTTTTTACTGCAATTTTTGGTGCAGCGCATTTCTGAAATGCAAGGAAACACAGATGTGAATGAAGCCTCACTGTTCTTGTGTTAACACAACAATTTTACCTTCAGTCCCCATCCACATCTAGCATAGTGGGAGCGAACGTTTTGTGTCTTGTTTTTTCTTGTGACACGTATAGGGAAACCCGTTGATTTCAATGGGTTGTGCTATATGTGGCTTATGGGACATGTTGGTGTTTTGTGGGTTGCATGTTTTTTACTGTGCATATTACAGCATTTGCCACTCGTTTTTTCACATGGCAAAATGTGTTTGCTTCTGTGTTTGGTGTGTCGTTACCAATTAATGGTACTGAAAGCTCAACTAGTAATTTTAGGTGTATAAAGGTGGCCTATACACTATACAATCTGATTGTACAATCTCCTTTAGATTTACCAAATGTATATAATAGGAGGAAACACCTATCTAGCCAATCACTCTGCATCCAATCAGGCAGGCCCTTGCACTACATAATTGATGGCAGATCTAAAGGAGATTGTACAATCATATTGTATAGTGTATGGCCACCTTTCTTCAAGCCAAACCCGAAAACTTTAGCGGCACACACCATTTATTTTATTTTTTTAGACCAGCAGTCAGCACCCCCCATTAGAGACCCCCATTAGCTCAGAGTCCACTCATATCAGTGACCCACTCCCAATAGAGATCTACATTAGAGAGAGACCCCCCCCCCCCTTATAGCATCCCATTCTGTTGTATTGTCTATGCCTTACCGGCAGGAGGGAGCAGCTGTGTGAGTGGTAACCGGCCAGAGTTAGGGAGGGAACCGGCTAAGTGTGTCTGAACCAGCTGGAGTTAGGGGGTGGAGCTAAATGGCAGCTCTAAGAAAATCCCATGTGTGTGAACAGCAGCAAAAGTGTCATTGGTTGCTAGGACACCGGCAGTCCTAGCAACCAATGACTGCAAAGCAAAGCATTTCCAGGCTGGTGGGGGGCAGCAGACACCCCACAGGGGAGAAGGCAGAGAGGGAGAGTACACAGCAGAGGAAGCCACAGCCAGCAGGAATAATTACTAGATTCAAGGATACTCCCTACTGACTCCCGCACTGGCTCCATCCCCAGGACAGATACCGTACCTTATGGCAGTGCCTGGACAAGGTCATCCAGCGCCCTGGGCAAAGATGACAAACTCACAGTTCACATCTCGGTCCCAGTGTGGCTCCTGCTGGAAATGAAGGCAGCTTCTCTGTCTTCCCCTCTCCGGTCATATGATATGTCACATGACAAGAAGAAGGCAGTCTGCCCTCACTCTCCAGTGGCACTGCACTGAGACTGAGGTGTGTTTTCAGCAGGCATCCTCTTTCTTCTGCCCACAGTAGGTATATGTAGGCAACATGTTGCCTCCACACCACCTGTTTTAAACCCCCCAAGCTGCCCTACAACTGTGTGCATTGCGTGCAGGTGTGGGGAGGTTTCAGTGTGGTCCCATTCACATGGTAGTGTGTGCTGAAAGTGATGGGGTTATAATTCCTGCCACAACTGCAAATCCCAATATTGCAGCAGTGTCATCTGTACACCTCCAGTTGCTTAAATGGGGGGAGTGATAGGAAGCGGAAAAATGAGGCTCAGCAACATGTTTTATTGCCCCCAACCGCAAGTGTAAATGACCCAAGGCTAGGTTTACACTGCTGCAGGTGGTTGCATGTGCCGGACAGCATGTAAATGGCACTATTCCCATACCCACAACCACCTGTAGGCAAAGTTCCCAGTTTTTTTTTACAGATGTGCAAGGCTGCCATTTATTCTTATTGGCACCCACACACATCTGAAGATGCAGCACATTTTCAAATGTGGAAAATCGATTTCCTCCGCGACTGTGTTTTCATGAAGGTGCAGGGACCCTTTTCCTGTGTTTCCTGCAGGTACAGCAGCCCATTTAAATGAATAGATGAGAGCAAAAAGACCGCGCTACCCTGACATACACAGAGGATCATACAGTAGGATAGAAAAAGTTAAATAAACAAATGAATAGGGCAAACAATGATACCTAAACCGGCTGCAGAATGGTGGGATAAACACGCATATGATATGGAAAAAAGGAAAACTGCGCCAGGTCAAAACTAAAATAATAATGAAAAAAGGTTCACATGTATGACCTGTGTACCAATTGGTAGTGTTGAGAATACCAGTAACCTGAGGAATAAAATCTGCACACAGATTGAAAAGAGCATAGGCAGAAGATGACAGTATACTCTCAGGTTATTGAAGCATAAATGGCAAGTAATCGACTACAATCGTTGTAAACAATGGTATATGATGTCTGTCCAAGTCTCTATGTGGGATGGATAACCAATAATGATGGATCAGAGTCCTCTTATGCAGGAGGTTCCACTACACCACTGTGCTCCACTTCTAGTTAAAGTGCCACCACCAGTAAGTAGGCTCCTTACCAGATAAAAGTAAAACACACGCACTCAGATGTGAGCTTGGATACGAAATTCCAAACGCCAGGATATGGTTGCCCCTCAAACAGTGTCCTCCAAGATGGATCGGAATTCCAAAACCGGAAGGGGGAAGAGGCACACTTCCAAACGCCAAAATGGACAAGTAAGGCACTCGGAGGTGCGTTCACAGATCCCCATGTAAATAATAAAGGCAGACCATAGTGTAATATGTAAAGGACTAAAAGATTATTTATTAAAAACGGATGTTTACTCACATTCTATTGAGCAGAATGAGCAGTTTAAAATCCAAATGTTGTTTTTTTAAAAGAGCGCCGGCCGGCATACAAAAAGCACCCTTCCTCTTTGTGATACGAACGTGGTGACGTCACTGCGCGTCCTCCCATACGCGTTTCGTCATCAACAGACGTTTTCAATGGGGATAGGGTGCGCAGTGAGCCACCACATTATATACTACCAAGCCTCGTTACGAGAGGCAAGGAAGCGGCCATTCAGCCATCTTAGTTATGGGAAAGGTTGCCCTTACACTATAGAGACGAAAAAGGAAATAGAAAAGAGGGGTATATGCCCAATTTTCAGTAAAGACATTTAGTTTGGGTATGTTAGCGGAATCATACCCCTATGTTAAACCCATTATAGGTACATAAGGCGCCTCTATTGGGAAATGTGATATACACAAATAGAGTAAAAAGACTGCTATAAAATGAAGGATAATGAAAAGGAAAATCGAAATACATGACCTGTTAAGGTCGAGTGTTCATGTGTGAGACTATGAATAAAAGGAAACCCAGGCCCCCCGAAAACGGGGAATTGGGTTCTATTAATGTGAATGGAGTGAAAGAAACATAAATGAATATGGAAAATTACTTAGAGTAAACACATATTGGATAAGGTGGCAGGTTGCCGTGTAAGTCGTGAAGACTATATACCATAATAATGAAAGTGATGAGCAATTGTACATAGTGAAGGAAGGGAAAGAAAGAAAAAATGCCTAACGTGTTTTGAAAAAAAGAAAAACGAGGAAGAGGATCTATGTGCTAGTGTGATGTGAAGGTATGCAAAAAGGGGAAAAAATTGAAAAGTGCCCAGAGGAAGGTCTAAGTGAAAAAATGTATACACAGGGAGGTGAAGTGAAAAATAAGTGGGAAGTGAAAAAACAGAACACTAGAAAGTGCGAAGATGATGTGTGAACTAACTAGAAAACAGAAAAAAAGAAATGAAAACAGAAAAAATAAATAAATAAAATAAATGAATAAATAAATAAATAAATAAAAAAATAAAAAATGATAAAAAATAATAAATAATAAATAAAAATAAAAATAAAAATAAAAATAAAAATAAAAATAAAAATAAAAATAAAAATAAAAATAAAAATAAAAATAAATAAAAATAAAAATATAAAAATAAAAATAAAAATAATAATAAAAGTAAATGTGAAGGTAGACATAAAATTGAAAAAAATGAGTTGAAATCAAAAAATAATAATAATAAATGAAATAAAAATCCAAAAAAAGTGAAAAAAAAAGAAGAAAAAAAGGAAAAATAAATAAGAGAATATAAATAAAAACAATTGATATAGATAAAAATGCAAAACAAAATACAAAAATAAAAATACAAAGGAATAAAAATAAAAAGGGAAAAAAAAAAAAAAAAATTGCGAGTGAGGAGAACAAAGACAAATAAAAGGGAATTAAAGCATGTGAGAAATGAATAGTAAGTGGAAGAGTAGAAAAAACCTAGTGATGGAAAAAAATTAGATAAGTGGAAAGGAGATAAAAAATTATTAGTGATGTGATAGGAAAAGATAAATGAAATAGTGTGTCATAGAGACACCTATATGATACATAATGTAGCATAAGGAAAAAAGGGTTAAATTTGTATATTATTAAAAAGGGGGTAGGGTAAAGCCCTGGGAGTAGATACTAGATTAGGGCCCTTCCCTGCGTGTCGCAACCCAGACATTGATA
This sequence comes from Lithobates sylvaticus, assembly GCA_028564925.1. Taxonomy (NCBI): domain Eukaryota; kingdom Metazoa; phylum Chordata; class Amphibia; order Anura; family Ranidae; genus Lithobates; species Lithobates sylvaticus. Next base: position 436,936,194 of record CM053028.1, read on the forward strand.
GGAGGAGAGGGAAGTCCATACATTTCATTGCAAAGTTGTAAGAACAGGCATATCACAGTATAGGATACAAATGGATAGGAACATTCACCTAGGTAGATATCAAATTTATAGATAAAATCATAAAAATATGTATATCCAAAACCTGAGATAAAATCACGCATTATTGATAAAAGCATTTACATCTGTATCCACGTTCATTCCGTAGGGGACATAAGTCTTGAGTTTGTGTATCCAAGACATCTCAAGTTTGGAGATCTCTCTCACTAAATGTCCCCCTCTCCAATTTGGTTTGTACTTATCCAGGCCCAAAAATAGGGTGTTAGCTGGATCCCTCTTGTGAAATTGGAGATAATGCTTGGAAACGGAATGATTTTTAAACCCAGAAATGATATTTGTGATATGTTCATTTAAACGTATCTGTAAAGGCCGTTTGGTGCGGCCCACATATTGTAGGCCGCACGGACATTGTAAAAGGTACACCACGCCTGTAGACGCACACGTAATGCAAGGTTTGATTTTGAATATTTCTTGTGTGGCAGTGGACTGGACCGAAGTGGTTCGTCTCGTTGTGCACGAGTTTAGACGGCACACTCTGCAACGCTTACATTTATAATAACCACTTAACTGATCAAAGAAACCCCCACTCCTAACTGGAGGGTTGAGAACATTCGGGGCGATTTGTCCTTGTAGGGATTGAGCCCCCCTGAAGATTATTCGGGGTTTCGGGGGTAAGATCTCAGCGAGGGCTGAGTCATTGGTCACAATGTGCCAATGTTTGTTGATCAGAGCTTTTATGCTACTATGTTGTACTGAATACGTGGTCACGAATGGTACCCCAGTTGGAAAGTTCTTTTCTCCCCTAGAGCTCTTTTCCGTCAATAGATCTTCTCTCTTGGTGTTGCTCACCATCAGCAAGGTATTTCTAAGGGTATTTTCTGGGTAACCTTTTTCTATGAAACGGTTAACCAGGACTTCTGCCTGTGTCAAGAATTGTTTATGGTCGGAGCAGTTCCTCCGCAGTCTCAAGAACTGGCTCTTCGGGACTGCTCTCAACCACGGATGATAATGACAACTCTCAACAGGAATGAAGGAGTTCCTGTCCGTTTCCTTGAAGAAAGTAGAGGTGGTGAACGAATGGTCATTGATACATATATTCAAGTCTAAGTAGTGAACCTCAGACTGGCTCGCTTCAAACTTGAGGATAATGCCTCTTTGGTTAAGGTTGAGGTTATACATAAAGCTCTCCAACTCACTCAGCTGGCCGTCCCATAGGAGGAGGATGTCATCAATGTACCTTGCCCAAAGAATGACTTGGGGTACATGTTGAGAATAGATGACATCCTCCTCCCATTTGGCCATAAACAAATTGGCAAGACTGGGGGCATATTTGGCCCCCATTGCCACTCCTGTGTCCTGCTTATAGAAGTTGCCATCAAACCAAAAATAGTTCGATGCCGCTGCAAACTTCAAGAGGACCATCAGGAAATCGACCTGTTTTTGGGGTAGGTCTGAGTCTCTCTCGAGATAGAATAACACGGCTTCAAATCCCAAAGTGTGGGGGATGATGGTGTACAAAGACGTGACATCGATGGTCACCATCCACATCCCAGCGCTAGGTACCATGTTAGATAGTATGTTGATGATGTGCCTAGAATCCTTCACATATGAAGGCATAGAGCGTACCAGAGGTTGTAGATAAAAATCAATATATCTGCCCACCCGGGACGTGATGGAATCAATCCCACTTACTATGGGACGTCCCGGGGGGCAGATTGGATCTTTGTGTAATTTGGGGAGGTAATAGATGGTCGGGGTACGAGGGGCTATGGGGATAAGATGTAACTTTTCCTTCATAGTGAGAATACCCTCATAATGGCCCTCTGCCACCAGCCTTTCGAGATCCCTAGTGTATTTAAGCTTGGGATCTCCCGCTAAGAGGGTGTAAGTGGTGGTGTCACCAATTATTCTGGACATTTCGGCCATATAGTCCGCCTTGTCCAGGATAACTATCCCACCCCCCTTATCTGCAGGCCTCACGACCAGCTCTTTATTAAGGCATAGTGATTCTAACCCTTCCTGTAGGGATTTATTCAGCCTCGCTCTCTTAACCTCCATGGCATCCAAATCTCTAAGCAGCACATCTCTGAACACACGAAGAGAAGGCGCTAATGGGCCAGGAGGGTTGAAGAGTGAAGCATTCCTCAATCCCGAGTGAACAAATTCGCTTGCTCTTACTTGATTATTTACAGGAATTCCGGACATATATTTTTTAATGTTAAGCTTTCTTATGAACAAATGAATGTCCATAAAGGTCTTAAATTTGTCTAAACGTTTAGGAGGCACAAATTTGAGACCTTTGTCCAGTAATGCTTTTTCTGAAGGAGACAGGGTCTTGGAACTCAAGTTAAAGATCCCCTGTCCCACTATATTCGCTGTCGTTTGTGCTGCTCTGATCCTCCTCCCCCCTCTGGTTCCTCTCCTCTTTCTCCTAACCTTTTTTGGCCTTGTGTTGGTTTGTGAAAACCCCAGCTCCCTTGCTGGTTAGGTGTGGCAGGACCTTGTGGCCCCAGGGTTCTATTGGGGACCCTATTCGGGGCACCATAATTGGTAGCCACCCCTTGTTCTGGTGGGTAGAAGCCATAGTCTCACACATGAACACTCGACCTTAACAGGTCATGTATTTCGATTTTCCTTTTCATTATCCTTCATTTTATAGCAGTCTTTTTACTCTATTTGTGTATATCACATTTCCCAATAGAGGCGCCTTATGTACCTATAATGGGTTTAACATAGGGGTATGATTCCGCTAACATACCCAAACTAAATGTCTTTACTGAAAATTGGGCATATACCCCTCTTTTCTATTTCCTTTTTCGTCTCTATAGTGTAAGGGCAACCTTTCCCATAACTAAGATGGCTGAATGGCCGCTTCCTTGCCTCTCGTAACGAGGCTTGGTAGTATATAATGTGGTGGCTCACTGCGCACCCTATCCCCATTGAAAACGTCTGTTGATGACGAAACGCGTATGGGAGGACGCGCAGTGACGTCACCACGTTCGTATCACAAAGAGGAAGGGTGCTTTTTGTATGCCGGCCGGCGCTCTTTTAAAAAAACAACATTTGGATTTTAAACTGCTCATTCTGCTCAATAGAATGTGAGTAAACATCCGTTTTTAATAAATAATCTTTTAGTCCTTTACATATTACACTATGGTCTGCCTTTATTATTTACATGGGGATCTGTGAACGCACCTCCGAGTGCCTTACTTGTCCATTTTGGCGTTTGGAAGTGTGCCTCTTCCCCCTTCCGGTTTTGGAATTCCGATCCATCTTGGAGGACACTGTTTGAGGGGCAACCATATCCTGGCGTTTGGAATTTCGTATCCAAGCTCACATCTGAGTGCGTGTGTTTTACTTTTATCTGGTAAGGAGCCTACTTACTGGTGGTGGCACTTTAACTAGAAGTGGAGCACAGTGGTGTAGTGGAACCTCCTGCATAAGAGGACTCTGATCCATCATTATTGGTTATCCATCCCACATAGAGACTTGGACAGACATCATATACCATTGTTTACAACGATTGTAGTCGATTACTTGTCATTTATGCTTCAATAACCTGAGAGTATACTGTCATCTTCTGCCTATGCTCTTTTCAATCTGTGTGCAGATTTTATTCCTCAGGTTACTGGTATTCTCAACACTACCAATTGGTACACAGGTCATACATGTGAACCTTTTTTCATTATTATTTTAGTTTTGACCTGGCGCAGTTTTCCTTTTTTCCATTTAAATGAATAGGCTGCTGTACCCACACAACTGTGAGTCACAGCAAATGCATTGGTGTGAACCTGACATAATAGTCAGCTAAAAGGAAATACATATAGCACAGTGCCTCCAAACATCATTCACCTAATAGCACAAAGTCACTTTAAAAAATATTTCCACAGACTACTCTCCTAATTAGCAAACGTATCCACAGTTCTCAGCTGAAAAGAGCAGAACATAGTTGCATTGTACCTGTAATTCTTCTGTGTTCTTGGGTTTAGTCTCTGCATCTTCTGTCCCAGTCTGTCAGCCAGCCCACTACATGCATTGCTTTAGAAATCTTAGCTCTGTTGGGGATGCAGTCCCGACATTTTCTGCATCTTTTTCTGGCTTCTATCCCCACCCACTAGCCCACCCACCACCTGTAGCACTTCCATAGACTGAATGTTCTATAGGTCTGATAGGAGGTGGGCGGGGACAGAAGATGCCCAAAGTGCTGGGACTCAAACTGGACAGAGCTAAGAATTCTAAAGCAATGTAAATGGAGGGTGGCCTGACAGGTGACCCTTCTGCTTCTCCCCTTTTACTGGCTCTGCCTGACAGATTGGGACTAACTGTGTTCTGGTATCAGGAGGACAAAAACCCGGGCACAAGTGTCAAAACCCAGGCTTTGAGGGTCATACAGATGGCAACCCTACTAAAAGATCTTTATTTTTTTAGAAAATGTCTGTCCCACTGAATGGGGATGCCACTAGCAGCCCTGTACAATCAAAGGATGTTCTTCAGATCCAGACCCTTTAGTCCTCAGGATTTCTCATAGACTGGAGGACTGGACATGCGTTTATTTTCTTTTGTTAATTTCTGCATGTACAGTAATATGTGCTTTATGGGTGTACTTACCATATATTTTAAGATGCAATACCCTAAATTGTTATTTTTGTTCTTACCTGGGTTTAGTTAGGATGAATCTAGGTTTACATTTCTTTTTTTTTAACAAGAGAAATAGGTTTACATTTCTAATATTGAAGATGATTGTCTTTGTTTTGCTCCCCACTCACATTTATCCTCCTACTGAAAGCAAACCCCTTTAAACAAATATATACAGCATACATAAAACATATCAGTCTATTCACTCATTCAGTCCCTCCTCAACAACCTCTTACACTTTCTTCAGTTCCTTGTCTTTTGCTTAGGTCCCTTACTTCTTATCTCCTTTCTTTTCTTTCTCCCTCTTCCCTAAATACATTTCCTTTACCCTATTTTTTATCTCTCCCCTCTTGACTGCACTCATCTTGCCCTACCTTCCCATAAAAATATGGTATATTTTCTTAAATCAGATGGGTTTGTAACCCTGAGACCTCCTGTTGATTTCTGCAATGCCTCCAAAAGCTATTATGAAATCTCTTGTGTCTTGGGTGCTGATATTGGGAGGGTATACAAATTTGACACATAACCTACAACCTGATATGTCAAATGGAAATTCCTCACTTCCATATAAAGCCTTGAAAATAATTAAAAAACAGATACATGCTATGCGCCTATCCGACATATAGTGCACTTTTCACCCTGACACACAGGACTATATGTTTGTTACTTTCCCTCATGAACAATATATGTTTATTAGATTCTTATTCCTCAGTAGGGATGAGCCGAACACCCCCGGGTTCGGTTCGAACCAGAACCTTCGAACGGACCGAAAGTTCGCGCGAATTTTCGAACCCTATACGTTATAATGGACGCGAACGTTCGAAATCAAAAGTGCTAATTACAACGGCCAATATGCATGTTAATGTCATAAAACAGGTTTGGGGACCCGGGTCCTGCCCCAGGGGACATATATCAATGCAAAAAGAACTTTTAAAAACTAACGTTTTTTCGGGAGCAGTCATTTTAATGATGCATAAAGTGAAAAAAAAAAAGTGACATTTTCCTTTAAATATGGTACCTGGGGGGTGTCCAAAGTATGCCTGTGAAGTGGCATGTGTTTCCCGTGTTTAGAACTGTCCTTGCACAAAATGACATTTGTAAAGGAAAAAAAGAAGCCATTTAAAACCACTTGCGGCTTTAGGTTTGATCTTAAGTAGAATCTGAACAGGTACATTATGAAGTGTAGCTCCATCCCAAAAAAATCTATTTTTAAGCTTTTTGGAGAACATAGGGAGGGGTTATCACCCCTGTAACATTTGCTGTCTTTGCACATCTGTTCAGAACATGTCACCTCACTTTCCGTCCCAATGACAAATGTTTTTGGAAAAAGTGGGGTTTTAATTGAAACAAGGATTGGTGATAAAGTATCAGTAGAGAGGAGATACCTTTTTCCCAAATTAAATCTAACAGGATAGAATTTCCCTTCCTAGGGTAGATTTCCTCTCACTTCCTGTTTTCTCTTTCCATTTTCAAGTAGGAGTCGTGTGTAAGTTGGATGTTTGAAAGTAGGGGCCTGGCGTATATACTCTGCAGAAATTTGCCCTATTAGATGTTGGTGTAGCCACAAGACTGGTGGGCACAGGAATGGGCCCTGCTGTGAGTTAATAGATCAAGATTTGTAATTGCATGCACCTGTTGAACAGGGCAGAAAAATTGGGCCTTTGGCGGTGGTGGTGGACGGTGTTGCCACAAGACTGTAGGCCCTCATAGTTACTCTTGGTGGGCGCAGGAATGGGCCCTGCTGTGAGTTATTAGATCAAGATTTGTAATTGCAAGCACCTGATGAACAGGGCAGAAAAATTGGGCCTTTGGCGGTGGTGGTGGACGGTGTTGCCACAAGACTGCAGGCCCTCATAGTTACTCTTGGTGGGCGCAGGAATGGGCCCTGCTGTGAACTATTAGATCAAGATTTGTAATTACCCGCCCCTGTTAAACAGGGGCTGAAAAATTGTGCCTTAGGCACTGGTGCTGGTGCCACAACACTGCAACCCGGCCCTCACAGATACTGTACTTGGAGCACAGCAGTCACACGTGTTGCGAAGCATTTTTTTAAAAAATTGTAAGTACACGCCCCTGTTAAACAGGGGCTGAAAAATTGTGCCTTAGGCACTGGTGCCACAACACTGCAACACGGCCCTCACAGAGACTGTACTTGGAGCACAGCAGTCACACGTGTTGCGAAGCATTTTTTTAAAAAATTGTAAGTACACGCCCCTGTTAAACAGGGGCTGAAAAATTGTGCCTTAGGCACTGGTGTGGTGGCATGGATCATTGAGGAGGAGGAAGAGGATAGTCAGTGAACATAAGAGGACAGTCACTCAGCATCAGCATAGGCAGTCTTGAAGGGATGTGACATTAAAAATTATTCGGTTATATCCGCCTCAGGTGCCTGGTAGCTGGTGGTGATCCAAGACTGATTCATTTTGATGAAGGTCAGTCGATCAACCGAGGCGGTGGACAGGCGCACCCTATGATCAGTCACAAATCCTCCAGCAGCACTGAATGTGCGTTCGGAAAGAACGCTGGAGGCAGGACAGGCCAGTAGCTCAATTGCATACTGTGCAAGCTCTGGCCAGTGATCCATCCTCAGGACCCAGTAAGCCAGAGGATTTTCGGTGGGAAAGGTGTCCAAGTCTGACCTTGCCCCAAGGTATTCCTGCACCATGTATATCAGACGCTGGCGATGGTTGCTGGAACCGATCATACCTTGGGGCTGCGGACTAAAAAATTGTCTGAACGCATCGGTCAGACGTCCACCTTCCCCACCGCTCCTTCTGCCACTGACCGAAGCCTCAGCAACTCGTCGCCCAGGACCAGGAGTTTGTAGCCTCCCAGTTTCTGGGAACGCGTTGCACAGACCTTTCTGCAAGGCCTCCCTGAGATGTCTCATCCTCTGCTCCCTCTGCGACGGCAAGATAAGGTCCGCAACCTTACCCTTGTACCGCGGATCAAGGAGAGTGGCCAGCCAGTAATGGTCCCTCTCCTTGATCCGAAGAACACGAGGATCCTTCCGCAGGCTTTGCAGGATCAGGGAGGCCATGCAGCGTAGGTTAGCTGAGGCATTCGGTCCGGAGTCTTCTGGGTCACTGAGGATGACATGATCGCCAGCCACCTCCTCCCAGCCACGTACAAGTCCACTGGCTTGTTGGGACTGTACATCATCCCTAAAAGACTGCTGCTGCTGATGCTGAGTGCCAGGCTCCACCTCCATGCTCACACAATCCTCCTCCTCCTCCTCCTCCTCCTCCTCCTCATCCTCTTCCTGTGTGATGGGTGGGACAGAAGGAACACTGTCCGGATAAAGGGGGCCTTGAGAGGCAAGGAAGTCCTCCTCTTCCTGCCTCTGTTCTGCCTCAAGTGCCCTGTCCATGATCCCACGCAGCGTATGCTCCAACAGGTGGACAAGAGGGACAGTGTCACTGATGCATGCACTGTCACTGCTCACCATCCTCGTGGCCTCCTCAAATGGTGAGAGGACAGTGCATGCATCCCTGATCATGCTCCACTGACGTGGGGAAAAAAAACCAAGCTCCCCTGACCCTGTCCTGGTGCCGTAGTCGCAAAGGTACTCATTGATGGCCCTCTGCTGCGTGTGCAGTCGCTGCAGCATGGCCAACGTTGAGTTCCACCTGGTGGGCATGTCAGATATTAGGCGGTTCTTGGGCAGGTTCAGCTCCTTTTGCAGCTCAGTCAGCCGAGCACTGGCATTATAAGATCGGCGGAAATGCACACAGACTTTCCTGGCCTGCCTCAGGACATCCTGTAAGCCTGGGAACCTGCCCAAGAACCGCTGCACCACCAGGTTGAGGACGTGAGCCATGCAGGGCACATGGGTGAGCTGCCCCTGTCGCAGGGCGGAGAGGAGGTTGGTGCCATTGTCAGAAACGACCATTCCTGGCTTAAGCTGACGTGGCGTCAACCACCTCTCGGCCTGCCCCTGCAGAGCTGCCAGAACCTCTGGCCCAGTGTGGCTCCTGTCCCCCAAACACACCAGCGCAAGCACGGCATGGCATCTTTTTGCCTGCGTACTTGCGTAGCCCCTTGTACGCCTACGGAGCACCGCTGGTTCCAAGGACAGAGCACTGGAGGAAGAAGAAGAGGAGGGGGTGGAGGAGAGAGGTGTGTCACAACCAGTAGCAGTAGTCGCGTTTTGGAGGCGTGGTGGCGGAACAACCTCCAACACTACTGCACCTTGTCCTGCATCCCTCCCAGCTGCCAATAGAGTGACCCAATGGGCCGTGAAAGAAAGGTACCGTCCCTGTCCATGCCTGCTGGACCATGAGTCAGCGGTAATATGCACCTTACCGCTGACCGCCCTGTCCAGCGAGGCATGGACATTGCCCTCCACATGCCGGTAGAGAGACGGAATCGCCTTCCGCGAGAAAAAGTGGCGTTTGGGAACCTGCCACTGAGGAACCGCACATTGAACAAACTCACGGAAGGGGGCCGAGTCTACCAACTGAAAAGGCAGCAGTTGAAGTGCTAGCAATTTAGCAAGGCTAGCATTCAACCGCTGGGCATGTGGATGGCTGGGAGTGTACTTCTTTCTACGGTCCAGCAGCTGGGGCAGGGAAATTTGCCTGCTGCATTCGGACGTCGGTGTACTGCAAGTACTTGGTTGTGACACACCGAATTCTACACCTTCAGTCCTCTCAGAGCAGCTTTCAGAGAGGACTGAAGGTGTAGTGGGGATGGAGATCCCAGCTGAGGAGGAGCAAGGAGAGGTCCGCTTAGTTCTTTGGTGTGGGTCTTTTATGTGTGCCTGCCAACGAGCTGCATGGCAGGTCGCCATATGTCTGGTCATGCTTGTGGTGCCCAAGCGGCTGATGTTTTGGCCACGCGAGATACGCTTGAGACAAATATTGCAAATAGCAGTGGTGCGATCTGCTGCACTCGTCTCAAAAAAGGCCCACACCAAAGAACTTTTCTGATAACGTGCAGAGGCAGCGCCCTGCACAGGCGGAGCTCTGCGGTGTTGTACAGTTGCTGTGCTGGCCTCTACCTGGCCTCCAGGGGGCATCCTGCCTCGTTGGACATGTGACGCCGCATCCTCCTCCTCCTCGTCCTCCTCCTCATCCTCTCTCCCTTGAGGCACCCACGTGGAGTCAGTGACCTCATCATCCCCTCCCTCTTCACCACTAGAGCAAACCTGGCAGTAAGCTGCAGCTGGTGGAACTGTACTGCCAGATTCCTCAAGCTGGGTATCGTCATCCGAGCCTTCGAATCGTTGGGCATCCTCCTGGAGCATGTACCCAACACTGTGCTCAAAGAGTTCGGGGGACTCCTCAGGAGGACATGGTGGGTCTAGGGAAGGGGTGGCTGATGATGCTCTGTCAGTACCCTGAGCCTGGGTGAGAGAGGATGAGGAGGATGAGGAGGGCTTGGTCATCCATTCTACCAAGCCTTCAGCATGATGCGGCTCCACATGTCCAGCTGCCGAAAACAAAGACGCGCGTGTCCCATGGCCACGTGCTGATGACGATGCACGACCACGTCCACGTCCACGGCCACGTCCACTAGAAACAGAGCCTGCCTGCCCTGTGTTCTTGGCTCTGCACGCTCTGCCTCCCCTTGGCGGTCTTCCAGCCATTGTAGTCGGTAGTCCTGTGGGTGCTGCTGAGAAGAAAATATAGGAGCTCTGTGTGATGCCACTAACACACTAGAAGTCCTATGGGTGCTTCTGCAAAGAAAATAGAGGAGCTCTGTGTGATGCCACTAACACACTAGAAGTCCTGTGGGTGCTTATGCAAAGAAAATAGAGGAGCTCTGTGTGATGCCACTAACACACTAGAAGTCCTGTGGGTGCTTCTGCAAAGAAAATAGAGGAGCTCTGTGTGATGCCACTAACACACTAGAAGTCCTATGGGTGCTTCTGCAAAGAAAATAGAGGAGCTCTGTGTGATGCCACTAACACACTAGAAGTCCTGTGGGTGCTTCTGCAAAGAAAATAGAGGAGCTCTGTGTGGTGCCACTAACACACTAGAAGTCCTGTGGGTGCTTATGCAAAGAATATATAGGAGCTCTGTGTGATGCCACTAACACACTAGAAGTCCTATGGGTGCTTCTGCAAAGAAAATAGAGGAGCTCTGTGTGATGCCACTAACACACTAGAAGTCCTGTGGGTGCTTATGCAAAGAATATATAGGAGCTCTGTGTGATGCCACTAACACACTAGAAGTCCTATGGGTGCTTCTGCAAAGAAAATAGAGGAGCTCTGTGTGATGCCACTAACACACTAGAAGTCCTGTGGGTGCTTCTGCAAAGAAAATAGAGGAGCTCTGTGTGGTGCCACTAACACACTAGAAGTCCTGTGGGTGCTTATGCAAAGAATATATAGGAGCTCTGTGTGATGCCACTAACACACTAGAAGTCCTATGGGTGCTTCTGCAAAGAAAATAGAGGAGCTCTGTGTGATGCCACTAACACACTAGAAGTCCTGTGGGTGCTTCTGCAAAGAAAATAGAGGAGCTCTGTGTGGTGCCACTAACACACTAGAAGTCCTGTGGGTGCTTATGCAAAGAATATATAGGAGCTCTGTGTGATGCCACTAACACACTAGAAGTCCTATGGGTGCTTCTGCAAAGAAAATAGAGGAGCTCTGTGTGATGCCACTAACACACTAGAAGTCCTGTGGGTGCTGCTGAGAAGAATATATAGGAGCTCTGTGTGATGCCACTAACACACTAGAAGTCCTATGGGTGCCTCTGCAAAGAAAATAGAGGAGCTCTGTGTGATGCCACTAACACACTAGAAGTCCTGTGGGTGCTTCTGCAAAGAAAATAGAGGAGCTCTGTGTGGTGCCACTAACACACTAGAAGTCCTGTGGGTGCTTATGCAAAGAAAATAGAGGAGCTCTGTGTGATGGGACTAACACACTTCAAGTCCTATAGGTGCTTCTGGGAACAAAATATAGCTCTGTGTGTGTAATGGGACTAACACACTTCAAGTCCTATAGGTGCTTCTGGGAACAAAATATAGCTCTGTGTGTGTAATGGGACTAACACACTTCAAGTCCTATAGGTGCTTCTGGGAACAAAATATAGCTCTTTGTGTGTAATGGGACTAACACACTTCAAGTCCTATAGGTGCTTCTGGGAACAAAATATAGCTCTGTGTGTGTAATGGGACTAACACACTTCAAGTCCTATAGGTGCTTCTGGGAACAAAGTATAGCTCTTTGTGTGTAATGGGACTAACACACTTCAAGTCCTATAGGTGCTTCTGGGAACAAAATATAGCTCTGTGTGTGTAATGGGACTAACACACTTCAAGTCCTATAGGTGCTTCTGGGAACAAAATATAGCTCTGTGTGTGTAATGGGACTAACACACTTCAAGTCCTATAGGTGCTTCTGGGAACAAAATATAGCTCTGTGTGTGTAATGGGACTAACACACTTCAAGTCCTATAGGTGCTTCTGGGAACAAAATATAGCTCTTTGTGTGTAATGGGACTAACACACTTCAAGTCCTATAGGTGCTTCTGGGAACAAAATATAGCTCTGTGTGTGTAATGGGACTAACACACTTCAAGTCCTATAGGTGCTTCTGGGAACAAAATATAGCTCTTTGTGTGTAATGGGACTAACACACTTCAAGTCCTATAGGTGCTTCTGGGAACAAAATATAGCTCTGTGTGTGTAATGGGACTAACACACTTCAAGTCCTATAGGTGCTTCTGGGAACAAAGTATAGCTCTTTGTGTGTAATGGGACTAACACACTTCAAGTCCTATAGGTGCTTCTGGGAAGAAAATATAGCTCTGTGTGTGTAATGGGACTAACACACTTCAAGTCCTATAGGTGCTTCTGGGAACAAAGTATAGCTCTTTGTGTGTAATGGGACTAACACACTTCAAGTCCTATAGGTGCTTCTGGGAACAAAATATAGCTCTGTGTGTGTAATGGGACTAACACACTTCAAGTCCTATAGGTGCTTCTGGGAACAAAATATAGCTCTGTGTGTGTAATGGGACTAACACACTTCAAGTCCTATAGGTGCTTCTGGGAACAAAATATAGCTCTGTGTGTGTAATGGGACTAACACACTTCAAGTCCTATAGGTGCTTCTGGGAACAAAATATAGCTCTGTGTGTGTAATGGGACTAACACACTTCAAGTCCTATAGGTGCTTCTGGGAACAAAATATAGCTCTTTGTGTGTAATGGGACTAACACACTTCAAGTCCTATAGGTGCTTCTGGGAACAAAATATAGCTCTGTGTGTGTAATGGGACTAACACACTTCAAGTCCTATAGGTGCTTCTGGGAACAAAATATAGCTCTTTGTGTGTAATGGGACTAACACACTTCAAGTCCTATAGGTGCTTCTGGGAACAAAATATAGCTCTGTGTGTGTAATGGGACTAACACACTTCAAGTCCTATAGGTGCTTCTGGGAACAAAGTATAGCTCTTTGTGTGTAATGGGACTAACACACTTCAAGTCCTATAGGTGCTTCTGGGAACAAAATATAGCTCTGTGTGTGTAATGGGACTAACACACTTCAAGTCCTATAGGTGCTTCTGGGAACAAAGTATAGCTCTTTGTGTGTAATGGGACTAACACACTTCAAGTCCTATAGGTGCTTCTGGGAACAAAATATAGCTCTTTGTGTGTAATGGGACTAACACACTTCAAGTCCTATAGGTGCTTCTGGGAACAAAATATAGCTCTGTGTGTGTAATGGGACTAACACACTTCAAGTCCTATAGGTGCTTCTGGGAACAAAATATAGCTCTGTGTGTGTAATGGGACTAACACACTTCAAGTCCTATAGGTGCTTCTGGGAACAAAATATAGCTCTGTGTGTGTAATGGGACTAACACACTTCAAGTCCTATAGGTGCTTCTGGGAACAAAATATAGCTCTGTGTGTGTAATGGGACTAACACACTTCAAGTCCTATAGGTGCTTCTGGGAACAAAATATAGCTCTGTGTGTGTAATGGGACTAACACACTTCAAGTCCTATAGGTGCTTCTGGGAAGAAAATATAGCTCTGTGTGTGTAATGGGACTAACACACTTCAAGTCCTATAGGTGCTTCTGGGAAGAAAATATAGCTCTGTGTGTGTAATGGGACTAACACACTTCAAGTCCTATAGGTGCTTCTGGGAACAAAATATAGGAGCTCTGCCTGCCTGCCACGAACACACTACAAGTCCTATAGGTGCTTCTGGTAACAAAATATAGGAGCTCTGCCTGCCTGCCACTAACACACTACAAGTCCTATAGGTGCTTCTGGTAACAAAATATAGGAGCTCTGCCTGCCTGCCACTAACACACTACAAGTCCTATAGGTGCTTCTGGTAACAAAATATAGGAGCTCTGCCTGCCTGCCACTAACACACTACAAGTCCTATAGGTGCTTCTGGTAACAAAATATAGGAGCTCTGCCTGCCTGCCACGAACACACTACAAGTCCTATAGGTGCTTCTGGTAACAAAATATAGGAGCTCTGCCTGCCTGCCACTAACACACTACAAGTCCTATAGGTGCTTCTGGTAACAAAATATAGGAGCTCTGCCTGCCTGCCACGAACACACTACAAGTCCTATAGGTGCTTCTGGTAACAAAATATAGGAGCTCTGCCTGCCTGCCACTAACACACTACAAGTCCTATAGGTGCTTCTGGTAACAAAATATAGGAGCTCTGCCTGCCTGCCACGAACACACTACAAGTCCTATAGGTGCTTCTGGTAACAAAATATAGGAGCTCTGCCTGCCTGCCACGAGCACACTACAAGCCCCTCTTTGTCAATCAATCTTTGTAACTGAATCTATCTAACTCAATCTCTGTAAGTGAATCTATCTAACTATCTCAATGCAGCAGAGTGTCACAGAATCTGCCTGCTCAATCTGCGCCGGAACAGCATGTGACCGGCGCAGACGGCGTGGCGGCGTTTTATAGGGGGGGGGGTGTACTACAGCCCCTGAGCTGTAATTGGCTACAGGCGTCCTGCCTGTAGCCAATTATGGCTCTTCGATTTTCCGGGGCTGTGATTGGCCAAGCATGCGGGGTCACAGTGCATGCTTGGCCAATCATCAGCCAGCAATGCACTGCGTCGGCCGCGCCGGCCGCAATGCATTGCGGGGCCGCTCGCATCACACGAACGTGATGCGAGCGGCCAAAATAGTTCTGGGCTCGCAGAGCGAGCGAACGCCCGGTGCTCGATGCGAACGTGGGTTCGCATCGAGCACCGGGCCCATCCTTATTCCTCAGTATGCCCTTCCGTAGCTCAAAAATGCAGACCTAAAAAACAAACTTTTACAAACCATGCTCCTATAACTGTGTCCTTCTCAATGGGAGAATGATTAAGCAATAAAACTAAAGGCTTAACTCTTCAATACTTTCCAATGAATTTTATACTCTCTAAATTATTGTATTGAAAACTTTTTTTTTAAGAAAACAGATCTGACTGAATTTCACCACTAACCATCTGGGAGGCCCACAAACATACCCAGAGAGGTGAGGTCATAACTTTAGGCAGTTAGACTGTTAAACCAAGAAATAGATAATATGGTCCAAAAAGGTTTCCTTACAACATCTACACAAACTTTCTAATTTATAGAAAGAATTACTTAATATCCATTGATCTAAAACCATATGCAATATGTTTTTATGCTCTAAAATGTTCTATGAGCATAGCAACAAACCTAGCAAATTTCTGTTTAGAGCTTTAAATCAAGAAACCTAACACCAACAATAATCAATTCCCAACACAAATCACAATGAAATCCCACTGAGACTGCAAAACAAGTCAGGGAGTATTACGCTTGGTTTACAATATATCTACCAACATTCACCCCCATAAGTCAGAAGTTGAACATTCATCCTTCATTCAAGCCTACCTACAAAATACTTGCTAATCCCTTGTAATTCCACTTTTTGATGGTCTTCGATGCTATGGTCCAAAATATGCCTCTATTCCCATCTTTTTTGGAAGCCCATGTAGTGGAAATTCCAAAAGAGGCAAAAGATGAAAAATGAAAAAAAAAAAAAAACTATAGACCAATTTCTATTCCAAATGTTCATACAAAAAAGTTTTGTAAAAATAATAGCTAACCACTTATTTTGCTACATCCTGGCTTTGATAGGACTGGACCAAATTGGATTTCATTCCAGGTAAAGAAACATAGAATAACACAGTAATAACTCCTTATATCATGTTATATCATGTGCAAGATGTTGACAGACAAGACAGGAGAAGGCAAGGACACTATAGGACACTGCAGAGCATCATGGGAAATGTAGTTCCAAAACATCTGGGGTGCCAAGGTTTGCCATCACTGCTATAGGATTTCAGGTAGGATTTTTGCTTCGGTGGGAGTTTTCAGTTCAGAGGAAGGTTTGAAAAGATCAGTTGCTGGACTGGCAGACACACAGGAGACTGGTGCACGTCACAAGGACAGCTTGATGACTGAATCAGAGGTGGGGAACTAAATGTGTCTCATTATCTGTCATCCCTGGAAGAATAAGCTAGGCTAATGCACTAGGCTGCTGCAGATAGTATCCTAGCCTTGAAGGCAGCCTTTTTCTTATGTTTTATACCATTAGCGCAGCCGCAGATTTATTTGTTTTATTGTACTCTTAAATCTACCCATACCCCAGTGGTCCTTTTCCTTGGCAATCCATTATTTCCACCAGGCTTACAACCCCAGCAATTTCAAGGGCGGATAGACAAAGCTCTATACTGCATTGGCCACTTTCTAATCCATAGGGGCATTTAATACTGAGAAGACTTTATTCATAATTTATAACAGCTTCAATTGCTTCCCTATGAAATGTTCTGTCTATATCAAATTCTATATTTTTTCCATATGGCGAAAAAAAAAAAACAACATCACAAAGAGAACAGTTTTTTTTAAAGTTGCACGCTGGCTTTGATTTAGAGGGGTAGCTATGATTCAGAGTGGTAGCATTCTCAGCGATCTCTGGGAGGCAGACTTGGGCTGGGAGATTGATGAGGAGGATTCGAAATCCTGGACGGTTTAAGAAAGAAAGATCCATGGATATATACAATCTTCCACCTAGTCTGCTAGGACATAGATGGGTTGGGAACCAGGCTGGGTTTTAAGTGTTTTCTCTTCTCCACTTCTTTTTCCTTTTCCTTTATTTCTTTGTTTAAATTTTAAAAAAGCTGATTATTGCTCTACCCTGTAGATGCCAATAGAACTTTAAGACTGAATTAATATTTCACAACTGAAGCAAATATGCATTGAGCTTAGGCAGTCATTGCTTTTACATAGGGAAATATTTTGCACTCTCTTTTTCTATACTTGCTACCTACTTTACAATACAGTCTTTGTTACTCAGATATATACTGTACAGTATGTAATTAATGTTTCATGCAATGACTTGTGTATATTCTTCTGTAACTTACATTCAGTACCTTCTTTGCTGAAATTGTATAATGACAGGAGAAATGCTTCTATATAGGCTTGTGCGTCATCTTTTTTGGAAAACAATAAAAACTTTAACAACTCTATAAAGAAAATTACTTTTGCTAAGTCAAAGGCTCTCAAAATATAATAATAAAAACATCTGGGTAGCAGTGACCCCGACAGGGCAGACTCCGTCGAGTGAATCCGCCTGCTCAGCGGAGGATCTCTCCACTATATACAGAGCAGACATTACAAAGCCCGCTGTTCTCTATGGGGCAGTCGGATGAAAACAGACTGCTTGTCCGTTTCCATCCGACTGTCATCCGATCCGATCTGCCAGACAGTTTCTGTTTTTAGTGGATCGGATCGGGTGCTAGCGGGTGTCAGCAGACACGCCAGGTGACATCCGTTGCTCCATAGAGAACAATAGGTGGTACGCTTGAGTCCACCTGAAAAATGGACAGGCGGACTGTTTGGTCCACTGGTGTGAGAGGGGCTTAAGAGAGCAAACTTTCCAAGGCTGGGGCTGCTTTCCAAGATTTAGACTGGGAGAAAATGCATGTAGGCCCTCTACTAGATCATTTTCAGTTGGTTACTGGGACATAGAGAAGATACCTTCTTCAGCCCTGTGTATACAAAAGAAAATAGGGAAACTCAAGTGCTTAATGGGGATAGTATTGACGTAGCCACAATGTTCCACAATGGCTCAAAATTTACTTGGTACAGAAATTTTTTGACAAAATAAAGGTGAATAAAGCACCTAGACTAGATAGCATACATCCAAGGGATTTTTTTTACAAAACAGTATTACATGAAAGAACCGAAAACAACTTGACATGGTACAATGCAAGTATAAAATACAAAGACTAGATTCAAACATACAGTGGTGTGAAAAAGTGTTTGCCCCCTTCCTCATTTCCTGTTCCTTTGCATGTTTGTCACACTTAAGTGTTTCGGAACATCAAACCAATTTAAATAATAGTCAAGGACAACACAAGTAAACACAAAATGCAATTTGTAAATTTTATTTATTACAGGATTTATATAGCGCCAACAGTTTACGCAGCGCTTTACAATATTAAAAGGGAGACAATACAGTTATAATACAATAAAATACAAGAGGATTAAGGGGGCCCTGCTCAGAAGAGCTTACAATCTAATAGGGTGGGGGAGGTGATACAAAAGGTTGTAACTGTGGGGAATGAGCTGATGGAAGTAGTAAAAGATTAGTTGGAGATGTGATAGGCTTCCCTGAAGAGATGAGTTTTCAGGGATCGCCTGAAGGTAGCTAGAGTAGGGGATAGCCGGACAGGTTGAGGTAGCGAGTTCCAGAGGATGGGAGAGGCTCTGGAGAAATCCTGGAGACGAGCATGGGAGGAGGAAACAAGAGAGCTTGACAGGAGGAGATCTTGAGAAGAGCGGAGAGGAAGGTTTGGGATATGTTTGGAGACAAGATTGGTGATGTAGCTCGGGGCAGAGTTGTGGATGGCTTTGTAAGTTGTGGTTAGTATTTTGAATTTAATTCGCTGGGCGATTGGGAGCCAGTGTAGGGATTGGAGGAGAGGGTTGGCAGACACTGAACGGTTGGTAAGGTGGATAAGTCTTGCAGCAGCATTCATGATAGACTGAAGAGGGTAGAGCCTATGGAGAGGCAGGCCAATGAGAAGGGAGTTGCAATAGTCAAGGCGAGAGATAACAAGGGAGTGAATGAGGAGCTTGGTGGTGTCATGTAAATGAAGGTGTTTATTATTAAAGGTGAAAAAAAATCCAAACCATCATGGCCCTGTGTGAAAAAGTGATTGCCCCCCTAAACCTAATAACTGGTTGGGCCACCCTTAGCAGCAACAACTGCAACCAAGCGTTTGCGATAACGTGCAATGAGGCTTTTACAGCGTCCTGGAGGAATTTTGGCCCACTCATCTTTGCAGAATTGTCCTAATTCAGTTACATTAGAGGGTTTTCGAGCATGAACGGCCTTTTTAAGGTCATACCACAACATCTCAATAGGATTCAGGTCAGGACTTTGGCTAGGCCACTCCAAAGTCTTCGATTTGTTTTTCTTCAGCCATTCGGTGGTGGACTTGCTGGTGTGTTTAGGATCATTGTCCTGCTGCAGAACCCAAGTTCGTTTCAGCTTGAGTACACGAACAGATGGTCGGACATTCTCCTTCAGGATCTCTTGGTAGACAGCAGAATTCATAGTTCCTTTTATCACGGCAAGTCTTCCAGGTCCTGAAGCAGCAAAACAGCCCCAGACCATCACACTACCACCACCATATTTTACTGTTGGTATAATGTTCTTTTTCTGAAATGCAGTGTTCCTTCTACGCCAGATATACTTGGACACACACCTTCCAAAGAGTTCCACTTTTGTCTCATCGGTCCACAGAATGTTGTCCCAAAAGTCTTGGGGATCATCAAGATGTGTTGTGGAGAAATTGAGACGAGCTTTGATGTTCTTTTTGCTCAGCAGTGGTTTTCTCCTTGGAACTCTGCCATGCAGGCCATTTTTGCCCAGTCTTTTCCTGATGGTGGAGGCATGAACGCTGACCTGCAGTTCCTTGGACGTTGTTGTGGGGTCTTTTGTGACCTCTTGGATGAGTCGTCGCTGCGCTCTTGGGGTAATTTTGGGCGGCCTGCCACTCCAGGGAAGGTTCACCACTGTTCCATGTCTTCGCCATTTGTGGATAATGGCTCTCACTGTGGTTCGCTGGATTCCCAAAGCTTTGGAAATGGCTTTATAACCCTTTCCAGACTGATAGATCTCAATTACTTTCTTTCTCAATTGTTCCTGAATTTCTTTGGGTCTCGGCATGATGTGTAGCTTTTAAGGATCTTCTGGTGGACCTTACTGTGTCAAGCAGCTCCTATTTAAGTGATGCCTTGATTGTGAACAGGTGTGGCAATAATCAGGCCTGGGTGTGGCTAGAGAAATTGAACTCAGGTGTGGACAACCACAGTTATAGTATGTTTTAACAAGGGGGGCAATCACTTTTTCACACAGGGCCATGATGGTTTGGATTTTTTTTCACCTTTAATAATAAACACCTTCATTTACAAATTGCATTTTGTGTTTACTTGTGTTGTCCTTGACTATTGTTTAAATTGGTTTGATGTTCCGAAACACTTAAGTGTGACAAACATGCAAAGGAACAGGAAATGAGGAAGGGGGCAAACACTTTTTCACACCACTGTACATAGTCCAGCAGACATAGCAGCATCAATATAGATCCAGCTAAGAATATGGAGCTATATTGCTCTATATTCTTAGCTGAATCTATAATGATGCTGCTATGTCTGCTGGACTATGTATGTTTGAGTCTAGTCTTTGTTTTTTGAGATTAGTGCTAAGGCTCAAAAAACATACCAGAATAAGAAAAATCCAGCATGGAGAGGGGGGGGGGGTGGAGAAGCAGAGAAAGGTGGGGGAGGGAGAGAGTTGCAAAGCAGTTGGGAGAAATAAAGGATTAGTGGTGGGGACAAGAGAAAGCCAGAGGTAGGCGATGGGCATCCAACAAATGACCCTACGTCTTTCAAATCTATCATGGAGAAGCTCAAACACAGCACCTCCCTACTATCCAAGGGAGCAAAACCTTGTCAAATCTTCAGGGAAACCTACAGTTTATGTATGTCAATTTTTATAAAGGTAAGGCAGCATCAATCATGGCTTCCCATGATGACATTGCAGGGAGAACAGTGGGGGACCACTTGCATAAAGTTTCCTTCTTAGCATAGTAGAGCAGATAGGAGACCAGCAATTTGGTATGATGTGGTCTCTGGTCATCATCATGAATCCCCAACAGAGCAAGCTCTGGGGAAAGGGAGGGACAAATGTAGTTGAAGATTAATAAGCTTGAAAATGTCAGACCAAAAAGTGACTATCTTAGGACAATCCCAAAACATATGAAGATTTGTACCTGGAGGGATGTGACAACGGAGGCAACTGTTTAATGACTGGCATGGTACCACTGGATTTGCCTAAGGCCAATGTGGTGCCTATACTTAAAGTGGGGGGACACCCTGAAAACAAAAACTTAAAAATATGTTAGTAACCATTTAAAATGAAAATTTTACTTACCAGAAATGGCTGTTGCTAGGCAGATCGTCCTAATCTGCCTCCTCCAGCGCTGCGGTGATCTTCTCTTCTTCCGTCTTCTGTTGAATGGGGCGCGATGTGTTGTGGGAACTATGTCCCACAATACATCGCGTTCCCCATTCAGAAATTAGAGTCGCGCATGCGCAGTAGGCCGCGCGCCGACTCGTGCATGCGCAGTCGGCCGCGCGCCCACTCGCGCATGCGCAGTAGGAAACGTGAAGCCGTTTCCCTTACCGAGGATGGCGGCGCTGGAACCGAACCGCCGAGGGACAGCTCGTCCTCCACGACGGACATCGCGGGCGCCCTGGGAGGGTAAGTGTACTTTTTAAAAGTCAGCAGCTACTTTTTTTTTTTAGCTGCTGACTTTTAAAAAAAAATTTTGTAAGGTGAAACCCCGCTTTAAAAAAGGATCAGTCTTTACTAAGTAACTACAGACGATACTAGAGAATTTAGTAAACAAACACATAGAAGAGTCTTTGCTAGAAAATAAAATTTTAAGCAATATTCAACATGGATTCGTGAAAATTGTCAAACAAATTTGATTTCTTTTTATGAGGAAGTAAGCAAAAAGTTAGACAAAGGAGTGGCTGTAAACATTATATTTGCTTGGATTTTGCCAAAGCATGTTCCACACATGTGGCTAATGTGTAAGATAAAGTCTACAGACTTAGAAAATACAGTGTGTAAATGGATAGAAAACTGGTAAAACACCGTATTTGGAGAGTAGTTATTAATGAGTTATACTCTGAATGATTTAAGGTTATTAGTGGTGCAAGGTTCAGTTTTGAGAACCTTATGTTTTAACATATTTATAAATGATATAGGGTCTGGGTTTAAAAGTACAATTTCAGTGTTTCTAGATGACACCAAACTATGCAGTGGAATTACATACTTACACAATGTCTCCAACTTTCAAGCCAACCTTAATGCACTATTTAATGGGGCAAATATGTGGCATATAAGGTTAAATGTTGATAAATGTAAAGTTATGCACTTGGGGGCTTAAAAGCATGCATGCATAGTACATACTAGGAGGAGAACAGCAGGAAAAGTCAATGGTGGAGAAGGATCTGGGTGTTCTGGTAGATCACAGAATTAATAATAGCATGCAAAATGCTTCTTATTAAAAGAGGTATAGACTCCAGAGAGAGAGACTGTATTTTGCTCCTGTACAAATCATTAGTAAGATCTCATCTGGAATATTTAGTTCAGTTTTGGGCACCAGTTCACAAAAAGGATTACGGAGAACTGGAGAGAAGTGAAACCAAACTGATAAGAGGCATAGAGGAGCACAGCTATGATGATCGATTAGAGAAACTGAATTTATTCTCTCTTGAGAAGGGGGGGGGGGGGGGGTTTGATCAACATGTATAAATGCATAAGTGGTCCATATAGTGAACTTGGTGTAGAGTTATTCACCTTCAGGTTATTAGAGAGGACAAGAGGGCACTCTTTATGTCTGGAGGAAAAGAGATTTAACCTTCACATACAGAAAGGCTTCTTCACAGTAAGAGCTGTGAAAATGTGGACTAGCCTCCCTCATGAACTAGTTCTGGTCAGCTCAGCAGATTGTTTTATGAAAAGAGTTTGGATGCATTCCTGCACAAAATGTAACAGGGTACTATTTTTTTAGAGATAATAATGCTGGAAGTACTTGATCCAGGGAATATCCAATTGCCTCATGGGGGATAAGAAAATTATTTTTCTCCCCATTGGAGTGAATTGGATTATGCTTTATTGGGATTTTTTTGCCTTCCTCTGGATTAACTATGGGTATAGAATAGTAAATATGGAGGTTTTCTATTTGTGTGTGTTTTTCTTTTTTTCTAATTGGTTGAACTAGATGGACTAGTGTCTTTTTTCAACCTGACTAACTATGTAACTATGTAAAATGGCAATTCTGCAATCCACTCAATCTGAAATCGGCACTTAAAGCCTCTTTTTTTTCATTAAATGGGAACAAAAATGCATCAAGTATTTAGGGATTTATATACCAGCAGAACTACCGTATGTGCTATTTTTCTGTTAAGTTCCCTCTATTCCTCCAACATATCCTTTTGGTATCCTTTTGGTCCTCCAAAAAATGAGATTTAATATTTTTTTTCTTGGCTTGGCCATATGAATGTCTTGCCTAGAATATTATACACAATCCAAACAGGCATGTATACAGGATGTTTGATAACTCTGCCCTCCTACGCAAACACCGCTCTGCGCTACAAGGATGATATGTTTATGCGATGAAGTGAGATTAAAAATGACTAAAATCTCAGTGTATCAATTACTAGTGATATTAATAATAAATTAAATATATATAAAAATAAATGAATATATAAAAGAGATTTGATTATGGTGAACAATAAAATCTCAACAGTGTGAGTATGTAGTGAGCACTATACACACACTTCAACAGCAGCCGCTTAAATAAAGGGAAATCTCAAAAAAATACAATAAGTGGAAAAAAAGTGTGCATGGAGCGTCTTTCTCAAATATTGTAGCAGCGCTATTGTTTGAACATTTGTGTCCGATGTGAAAATAAATAAATAAATAATTAATTCTCCAACAGTCCCAGTACGTGTCAAAAATAAATAAATAAATAAATAAGTAGTTCTCCAACAGTAAAAAAGTAAAAAGATATGTGAAACAGTTCTATGTAGTTGCTGTGTAGTCAATCTGAGCCATCCACCAAAGACTTCACCACGTGTGATGCTCATCCACTTTTGGGGGTACACTCACCAGATACACTAAAATTACAAGCCTGTAGTCATCAATATCTCCACTTCTCCTCCAATATCACCATAACAGTTCTCCCAATGCGCGAGTATCGGTCATAACATATGGAAAGAAATATTCGGCCACATAGTATGATACTGTATAATGCAAATTTATTAAGGATTCTTTCCCAAACAAAAACTCCCTCAGTAAGTTAAGCGTACCATAGTAAAAACAATTTAGGGCAAATGTAAAATTGTGTACTGTGCCTGAGCTTTCTCCTCGCTGGAAATGTACTGGAATCAGTTCCGCTGTGTACAGCAGCGCGTTCTTCCTGTTTCATTATTCATGAACCTCTGCCATAGTGGAAAAAATCTTTTTGATATTTTTTTCTTTTTTTCTTTTCTACTTTTCTCTGTCTACTTTTTCCAGTCTTTTTTGAACTTTTGTATTAAAATCAATGATTTGTTGAGACTCCTTGATAGGATCTAATTGGAGCTTTAAATCATTGATTTTCAGTTCTATATTGGCCATTTTCCGTTTTTTTCTTTGTAAAATCAATTGCTGAAGTTTAAAACCTACTCCATTGAAGAAATCAAGCCATTGAGTAACTGAAAGGAAAAATAGCAGCTAGTCGTTGGCATGGTACCTGATTAGGTGACAAATTCTCTGGTAGCGAGAGATCGGTGCCTTGTCTCCCTCCCTAGCTGTCAGTCTCCATTGTTCACCAAGAGTGGAATAGCATTATGAAGATCTATGGCCTGGTCACTTGGTACAGAAAGAGAAGGGTTAAGTGAGAGCACGTATGAGGTCCAAGCTATGTGCTCGGTGGGACCCCATTCTGTTACTGGGAGTGAGATAACAGAGGTACGCTGGCTCGTGGAGTGGGCAGAGGCTTGGCCTCTCCTTCCAAATGCAACACATACATCAGTACATGTGTGTGGGACACAGGACGGGGAAGCTTAAGGTGGAACTCTGTACCTTGGGTATCGCACACATGTGGCTCATCTCTAAGTTGGGGGACCACCTTAATGTTTGACTTACATAGGACGACGGCTCCTGCCTGATCCCTGAGCATTGGCAAGTACTGAAGTAATACCCCCTGTGCAAGGGTTAGTGACTCAGTTTAATGCCTGGTGTAGCCCATAGAGACCACCCTGAGGGGGGGCTTCTCGTGTGACCCTCAGGTGGCGCCAAATGAGAGAGGGAAACATAGAGGATGTGAAGGGGCCCTTACAGAGTGGCATTGTTACCTGGGCTAAATTTAACTCTCCCGCACAGAAACCATAGTAGCTTAGAAGACTTTATACCGGTGGGGGAATTTCAAGACAGATTGGACCTAGACCACATAAGACTCACTACCCCTCCCTCTCTGTTTGTATTTCCAAATATATTGTAAGACATTAGATGACTAAGCACAAATGAAAGTGTCATTTTTGCAGACCTTTGCTACCATTGGAGTCCATCTGCATGGCTCTCATTCTTTTATTCACTTTTAACCTAGGAACAATTTGTCAACTCCCCTTACTTTAAATGGTACTGGCAAATGGCACTTTAACTGGAAAAGACCTACAAACATGCTTTGATGTGGATCAATGAGAACAAATGTGTACTCTAACCTACAAAAACTCCATATGGGAACTGCTGGGAGAATGTCAATAAATTGTTAATGACACCCCCATTTCAGCTCACATATCGCTCTGCGAACTGACAGTTTGGACATGAATCGGATTGTATGGGTGTGAACAACCATGCAACCTGATTCTGGTGCAGACCAAAAAAAGGGTCCTGTGCAAGATTGGTCCGAATGCGATGCAATATCAGCCATACTATCTGTATGGCTGAAATTGCATTGCACGGACATCGCATGTGATTTGCACTGCAGTGCGGTGTGAATGACATGCGATATTGCAGAGCGCACAAGTGTGAACTGGCACTCTGCTACTTCACTTTCAAAAAACAATTATATAGACAATATTATCATTGATCACACTGGGTGCGTAGCTCATAATGAAGCTGAACAGTCAAATGTGGGGCTGTTTTAGTCACGTACAGTGCTCTTATCACTATTTGCTAACACACCTCAATTAGATGGCAACATTGGACCCATCTGTATACTGTAAAAAACAGTCACTGCATATCTCCTTCCTGTCCTGGCAATGTAAGGCCTACTATGTAATGTAAGAGCGGATAATGATAATCATGCAAATGCTTTTGGTGGTTGCTGAGAAATGATATTCATCTGCCAGCACCCTATTGAACAACAATATGGAATGTATTGCTCCAAGCCTCCTTTATTTCATGAAGATGGTCTCATCTTCATCCATCAGACAAACTGTAGATAAAAAATCTTTGTGTTCCAGTTAATACATTGGGGGTTATTTATGAAAGGCAAATCCACTTTTCACTGAAAGTGCACTTGGAAGTGCAGTCGCTGTAAATCTGAGGGGTAGATCTGAAATGAGGGGAAGCTCTGCTGATTTTATCATCCAATCATGTGCAAGCTAAAATGCTGTTTTTTAGTTTCCTTGCATGTCCCCCTCGGATCTACAGTGACTTTACTTCCAAGTGCACTTGCAGTGCAAAGTGGATTTTCCTTTAGTAAATAACCCCCATTGTCTGATCAATAAGATTTGTCCAGTAAATGCAGCACCAACTTTATAAGAAGTTGATAAGAGATATGGAATATTGTTCAGCCTCTTTGGTGTTTTAATAATGAGCTTCAGATTGTGATTTTTTGGAATGGATTATTTCTAAGGCTAAAGCATCCAAAGCTATAGGATGACAGTTATGTGATCCCCTAGGTTTCAGCTACAACAGGATCATGTTTTAGGGTGTCCTCTGGGCATGCCGCCAGATTGCTCCTTGTGAAGGCTAGTGATCAGGCAGGTTACAAATCCTGTTTCTTTTGCAATTGCTGTCCAACAATAAGGCAGAAACATATCTGGTTCTTTGCTTCATCCCTCCCCTTTAAAACAATGTGTTCTAAATATCGTACAATCCAATATACCCAATTCTATACCCACAGTTGATCCAAGGAAGGCAAAAAAAAAAAAAACACCCCTAGCAGAGCATGCTCCAATCTGCTACAGCAGGGTTAATTACTCATTTAGTCTAACGGGCAGAGGATTAAGGTGTAAATATTTATTTTATATCATGCTCCTGCAGGCTACCTCCAGCTCTACAACCAGTCCCCCACAGCTGCTCTGTAAGTTGTGACTGGCTCTGATTGCACTCCAGAATCCTCAGTGTAACAAATATAGGATTGATATCCTTGTATGGTAAGTGATGACGCTGAGGTTTAGTCCTTAGACTGCAACTTCAGGCACAGGGCGTGATCCAGAGCGAAGAATTAGGTAAGTGAAAAAGGCTGTTCTACAATCCTCTAGACATAACAAGCAAATAATTCTGGCAGGGGGTGGGACCCACTGCCAGGGTTGATTTTTTTTTATGTTCCTGGAGTTGGACTTTATCCGGATTTACTTTTCTTATGGGCTACTTTTTAAGTTAACCAGAACAAGCAAAGTGGAACATGCGAGCGGACGCTTCTCAGAGCAGCTCCGGTCTCTCCTGCAGTAATCCTTTGCCATCCTGGGCCGTAATCGGCCGATTTGAAGAAAAACATGGAAGGCGGCAGGGGGGGATCCACTACGGTCTGCTGGAGAAGAAGATTTCTTTATATGCAGACGACGCTCTCATATACCTTGTTGGCAGCGAGGCCTCTTTCAACAAGTAAATACAGGTGGTGGGAGAGTTTGGTGAGGTGTCTGTTCTGAGAGTTGGTTGGGAGAAATCCATAGCATTTCCTATGGGTGCCCCCTTTCTTATGGACTACCTTGAGCACTCTTAGCTTGAGTATCTCCTATACTTTTAAATACCTAGAGGTTTATATCCATATTGCCATTTCCAAATATGAGATGCTTAACATCGCCCCAATTATCAATCAGATGTCGGATAAACTCCAAACATGATCAACATTGCCACTAAACCTCATAGGCCAAATCAATAATTTCAAAATGATCTATTTACCAAAATTTCTTTATTACTTTCGAGCTGCTCCTGTCTTTTTTCCCCAAAAATCTTTTTGACCATTGAATCTGCTCTCTCGACCTTCCTTTGGAATAATACCCATCCTCGGGTTGCAAGATCATCTCTACAGGCATCTAAATCCTCTGGTGGTCTCGCGTGTCCGAATTTGTGAAATTATTTCATTGCATCTTAACTTACATATATCTATGAATGGTTGCATGCTGACCCTCAGACCCCCTCGACAACTCTTTTATTGACCTCTTTTGCTCCGGCCACCTCCCTGAAAGATGAGCTACATAAAGCACAGAGATCCAGATGCTTCCGCTACTCCCCCATGGATGTGGGCTTCTTGGCATGGAAGGAGGGGGAAAACATACTTGGGGTGTCGGATCAGAGCCCTTCGCCACATACCCCCTTATGGAACAACCCCAACCTCCCTGAGCTCTATGGACACCCAGACGCAATTTGGTGAACTCGCCTTGGGGTCACTCACTTATCACACATAATTCAGAACAGCAATTTTGTGACCTTTGAGAGTCTAAGGCAGGAAAGGAGCATTGATAATACGTTATTTTTCAAATACTTGTTGCTCCGGCACGCCATTTGCACACAATTTGGGACGCTGTCCGTAGAGCTCATGGAGACTCCTATGGAGGACTTGCTCTCCTATCCCGAAATCTCAAAACTGGTGATGACATTCTATGGTAGACTGTCCATTTCAGAACTCACGTGGTAAGTGGTCGGTCTTACTACCTGAGCTCTCAGATGATGGCTTGGAGGAGGCCACTGAGGTTTGCTTTCACAATATTATCAGTACTGCTGACCGGTTCATCCAATTTAAATTTATACATCACCTACACAATACTCCGGCCAAGCTGTCCCGAATGGGATTGGGTATTTCAATAGCTTGCCCCAGATGTACTTTAGCTGAGGCAGCTATGCTTCATTAGTTCTGGAGCTGCCCAAAAATGGCCTCTTACTAGAGGGACCTGTTCGATTTTTTTGAGAACCAACTTGCACTTCCTATACCTCGGACTCTGAAAGTAGCACTCTTAGGTATATTAAACGATTTTGTACACAGGACCCACCCTCGAACTCTACTCCGCACAATTCTATATTATGCCCGAAAGGTTATACTGTTGCAGTGGAAGGATGTAAACTCTCCAACAACCCAAACTCTTTATCGCATTATTAATGGTGAGCTACCCAAGCTAAAGCTAATATATAAAAGTAGGGCTTGTACAAAGAAATTTACTAAAATATGGCAGCCATGGCTGGATGTCACTAACTCATTCTGGGGTACTGTCTTGTCAACCCAGATGACCTAGTCTGGTTTGACCTACAGTGAGTGATATCCCTAAACTTTCAGAGGTTATGGTACGTTCAAACTGGAAAGGGCTTTATATGATACAAAGCTTTGGTTTTAATTGAACCCAGGAGTGAGGTGGGCTGAGACCTAAGTAGGTTTAAGGTGCATCAGTGTGAATGATTGAATTGATGTCTGTGTGACTGCTGTTGTATTGTTATGGGTACCTAACGGTTATGGGTTATATTGTTACCTTCCGGCTGCATCCTAACTCCTTGATCCCCCCAGGGCTCTGGGATGGTATATGTGCCTACTAAGTCACGTCATTGATTTTATTGGGTCGCTAAGACCCCCAAATATATTTGCTTAGACAATGTGTAATTGGTCCCCTGTTATCCCCCCCCCTCCTTTTCTATTCATGTATATACTTTACTATTCTGTGATTGCTATGTTAAACTGCAAAACTTATAAATAAACACCTTTCAAAAAAAAAAACAGAAAAGGCAATCTAAATTCACTCTGTTAAAGTGAGACCAGTGCAAGATGGATTCTAAATGCCTGCTATGGGTCCGCATGATAACCAAGCAACTATCGTTTTCAGTAGAGATCATCAATGGTAGCCTTACTTTCATGACATTTTCTCCTAATTGTCATCAGGTAGTGGAAATTCACCTAAAACATGCAATTCTACTCATTCTCCTTTCCCCCACCTCATCTTTCTCTCATCTCGTCAAATCGCATGTCAAATCGGTGGCAATTGCCGGCAATGGCACTATCCTGCATTTGCGGTACTGCACCAATTTGAAAAAGTAGTTTCTGTACTACTTTTTGCGATTTTGGGCTGCGATTTACATTGACATCTGTTCAGAAACCTGCACAGATTTCTCTGAAATTGCAGCCGAAATCGGGACTGACATGCGGGATTGAAATTCAGCTGAACTTGCACGGCTTCATTCCCGCAGCTCAATGTGAACCTGGGCTTAAGTTGAGTTGAGCAAGGCGCGCGCAGCGAGCGTACATAAGGGGAGGACGTCCTATGACAGCCTCCCGGAAATTGAGGTCCGCACTGTAGCTGTCATTCGGCTATGGCCCGGACCTCAAGTGGTTAAATAATGTGCCTGGGGTAGCCCTTACTTTGCCTTTAAAGTGGTGCATCTGTACGATGTACACAACCAACTACAACAAAACACATAAACAAATCAAGCAGGATTCCCTCCCTCTATTCTAGACTCGTATCCTTGATGAGGGTCTGGTATAGATGTTAATGGGGGGCACCAAACAAAAAAATACATACCTTTAATGTAAAGTGGGGCATACAGATTGAGGCATTGAGGTATAGAGCAGCATGGCACATGGAGTAAGACAGTAGGGAATAGAGAATGAACATCATGGCATTCGGTATAAGGTATTGCAGAATAGGGAACATACAGTATGGCGCTTTGGGTGGGTCCCAACACCCTTTTTTGCGGTTTTAGCATGGAGTCTCCCCCAACTGCCATGCTGTATGTTCCCTGTATGTACAACACCTTATACCAGCCCTCAAAATTTCCACTCGCCTGCTTGCATTTGGCAGGGGGCAGATCCGCATGGCTCGGGCCAGTGTCATAGCCACTCGGCTCAGAAGGTGGGGCGGGTCCGCTCGGCCTGGGCCAGTGTCAAATCCACTCAGCTTAGGCAGGGGGGCGGGCCGCTCGGCTCGGGTGGGAGGCAGGTCTGCTCTGCACTGACCAGTGTCAGATCCACTCGGCTTGGGCAGGGGGGCGGAGCCGCTCAGCTCAGGCCAGTGTCAGGTACACTCGGCTCGAACGGTGAGGAGGTACAGCTTTGGCTGGGCACTAATGTACTTTGAAATACCCCCATCTCCTTTTGCAATAGTGCAAATAAAATTCTGGGGGGCATGGGGGGGGGGGGCAGTTGTCAAATCAGGGAATTTAAACGTATTAGCAGTAGCTCATGTGGGGCCGCCACTCTCTCTGCAGGGCTCAGACTGCTAAGCATTAGGATGCTTCAAGAGTATGTTCAGTATGTACATCCTTTGCTTTCTGTTATTTTGGAAGCCCAGGTCTTGGGAGTACACATCCCTCAGCCCTGCACTCGTTATGTAGCGCACCCCTCAACTCTGAACTCAGTACATAACGTACCCCTCAACCATGAACTTGGTACGTAGCACACCCCTCAGCTCTTAATTCAGTACATAACGCACCCCTCAACCTTGAACTCAGTACACAACACACCCCCCAACCCCGAACTCGGTATGTAGCGCACCCCTCAACTCTGAACTCAGTACATAATGCACCCTTCAACCCTGAACTCAGTACAAAACGCACCCCTCAACCCTGAACTCGGTAAATAACGCACCCCTCAACCCTGAACTCGGTGCATAGCGCACCCCTCAACCCTGAACTCGGTACGTAGCACACCCCTCAACCCCTTAACTCTGTACGTAGCACACCCCTCAACCCTGCACTCAGTACATAACGCCCCCCTCAACCTTGAACTCGGTACATAACGCACCCCTTAACTCTGAACTCGGTACGTAGCATACCCCTCAACCCTCAACTCTGTACGTAGCACACCCCTCAACCCAGCACTCAGTACATAACACCCCCCTCAACCCTGAACTCGGTACATAACGCAACCCTCAACCCTGAACTCGGTACGTAGCACACCCCTCAACCCTCAACTCTGTATGTAGCACACCCCTCAACCCTGAACTCAGTACATAACTCACCCCTCAACACTGCACTCTGTAGGTA
This sequence comes from Lithobates sylvaticus, assembly GCA_028564925.1. Lineage (NCBI taxonomy): Eukaryota > Metazoa > Chordata > Amphibia > Anura > Ranidae > Lithobates > Lithobates sylvaticus. The sequence goes on from CM053028.1 coordinate 436,968,162, forward strand.
GCACATATTTACTTAACAAGGCTGTAATGATGTGTGCAGTGCCTATAGTAGCCAATCATATTTTATTCTTATTTTATTTATCACAGTCAGATCAATGAAATAGGCTTTATGTTAATATTGTTAAAGTTGTTGTTAACATTTATTTTTCTTACTTAATTCTGCATAAAACAGTGTAATTTCATGAGATCATTTACAAGGGCGTGTTTAGGGGCAGAATTAGTGGCGGGGTACAGGGTAGGGGTTGGATGGGGCAACTGGTGGCGAGTAACCTCTAAGGCCTGGCTAGTAGCTCAAGATTTTACATTTTGAGCCCTGCCTTATACCATATGTCATGCTGTGCATTCCCTATTCTGCAAAACCTTATGCCAAATGCCATGCTGCACATTACCTATTCCTCAATTCCTTTATTCTGTATGCCATGATGCAATTGCCTAACTACACAGCCTCTTTACATAAACCATGCTGTATGTTTCCTATTCTGCACTACTTCATTTCATATGCCATGCAGTACATTCAGTACTTCACACTGGTTTATTCTCTAGGCCTTGTTGTAAATGGTATATACCACACCACCTCATTTGGTACGCAGTTCTGTATATAATCCTTATTCTACACCATCTTACTTGATTTGCCATGCTAAATATGCTCCATTTCAAACTTCCAAATTCTGTACACTGTACTGTACCTTTAATATCCCATGATGATAAAATCTGACTGTACATTTTATATTAAAATTGTATTCAGTGCTGTGATTCCCCCCGTTCCCTGCTTCTGTCCACAGCGATGGCTCTTAACAGTGTACCGATTATGCTGATAGCTCTACTGTTACCTGTTCTTGGTTATGGCATACTTTATGTAGGGATCAATGACAGTAGAATGTCAACGGACCCCTTAACAATTTTTCATATGGGGCCCCATGACCTGTAGATACCCCCCTGATATTGACTACAATTACTCACATCCTTCTGATAGTGCTAGTCACATGGTTATCTCCAATTTTTTGAATCACGGAACCCAAAACAAAATTGCAAATCAGGAAAGTCAAAGAAAAATCAGGCCTCCCAATGTACATACTTATTCTGGTATACTGTATGTAATCCAAGCACATAGCATTTACAGAAGGCAAGGGCCATGAATGGCAACCTTATTAATTAAACTGTCTGCAAGAAGAACTGCAAGTCCTAGAAACCAATCAAATTCTTCTATTTATATTCAAATCTGCAGGGGAATGAATGCAGTGATTTTAACGGTAGCTATGGATAAACAGGCGGTTTGACTTCCAGGACTTTTCACCAAGTAAAAACCTAGAATTCGAAAAAACAAACAAACCTGAACTCAGAAATACAGGTAACCCATAAGAACTGTTAAAGAAAAGTGGTTAAGTAGACTTTCCTTCTCTGTATACTAATTAACTTACAAGACAGGGCCAGCAGTGAATCAAAGGTCTTGCAGTTGCTCACACCGGTACTCTGTGTAGCACAGGTCTTCCATAGATTCTCATAATAGTACATTGCAGTGACCACATTGCCGCTCGCCGTGGAGACTTTCCATTTCTCGCTTGCTAAAACAACTCCAGAAAGTAAACTTCCAGCCATCGCCATTAAAAATCCAGACAGTTCCAAAGCAGTAGACATTGTAGCAATTGATTTACTTGATCCAGAGTAAAAAAATAAAAACTTAGAGCAACAAATGCGTTATGGTTGTCCCAAATGAAAGAAAAGACTTCCCATCGCGGATTTCCCGGTTAGATAAAACATAAAACCTTTGCTCTTTGCTCTGACACTATAGTGTGTGATAAGGATTGCCATGCAGATCATTAATATGACACATTTTCTCAGACATGCTCAAGGATGGCCCATCCTAAATGCCTCTCCCATTGTGGAGTTTATTGCTTTGGATGGTGATAGCTGGAAGGTTAAAGTATATGTAAACCCAACATTTCATATTCCTGATATGTGCTTGTACTTGTATGATAAAGTATCCTGTTGTCTTTGTATTGCTTCCTTTGTGTGAAATCCCTGGTGTTCCTGTGAGACCCTCTGCTTCCCTATTACAAACTAACCACACTCAGCATCAGAGCACAACATGGTCAGTCCTCTAGCTGTGCTGAGAACGCAGCCTCTCTCCTCCAATGATCAGACTTGTTCTGACATCGCCCCCCACCGCACAGCCTTTCACTGGAAAGCTCAGTGTGCTACTGTTTCTTCTCCCCCCAGCTCTTATGCAGCTGAGAACAGAGGGAATGTGATTACTTATAAAAAAAGGGGGAAAAAGGTATTTATAAGGTTTTGCCTTTCATTTCTATTTTAAAACTAAATGGGTTGTTTTCCAAGGTGAGAGATTACCGCGGCGCAGTCTTGATCTCTGCATGAAATGCACTTCGGCCGAATCCTCGGGAGATTTGCGGAGATGTGGCCGAAAGATTTCGGAGATGTGGCCGAAATCCTCGACGAGAAGCTTGTTGAACACCAGACATTCAAGGTAAGTAAAAAAAAAAAAAAAAAAAAACCACATTTAGTACTGACTGAAATGGAGTGTAGAACCTATGAGAGTTGGTGAAGCTGCATTCCTTGACCCCTGACACTCTGTCTTTGGACAGAGTGCCGTCTGATTGGCCCTTACCCACAATCACAGTGATTTTCCAATTGATCTTGAGCTGTGTGTTAAGTTATAGGAGATCGTCCGCAAAGAGGATGGTAGATAGATTTTTTCCCCCTCAGATCACAGAGTGGTCGTTTGTTTAACTGGCTTTTCCCCATTTTGACAAACCTGGATTCCTTGTGGCCCATCTAGGGAGAAAATGGCTGTCAAAAATGTTCAAATGACCCGAAATATCTCCCCGGAATTCAGGGTGCATAAGTAAACCCTTGCCATAATCCAAAGGAGATGGGTCTGCCGAGTGGCTATTCTCCTTAGGTACACTATATAGTAGATTGCGTCATGGACACAGTTCTTTCTTTGTTGCTGACACATTGAAGGTCTTCAGCACTCCGGGAGTAGTACACCCCCCCGAAAGTGGCCGATATACCTCGACCGTAACCTTCTGGGCCAAGTGATTTTGTCCGCCCATTTCCCGCACGATCTGCTTTGGATCTCTTCAGAGTTATAGGTGTTAAACGGCGTCCAATGACTTCCCTCTCCTCCTGGTTGGAGCTATACAGTTTCCTCATAGTAATTTTAAATATGTTTTACAATCTCGGTGTAGCGTAGATGTCCTCCCTCGGTAATATCTTAATTATTGTACCAGGGGGGGAGGTGGTGAGTTTGTTCTTACAAGTGTGCCACATCCGCCTATACCTTCCCTTCCCCAAATGCACTTGCTGTTCTCTTCCTGCTTTTCTCCCATATTAGACGGTAATTCGTTGTGCTTCGGATCGTTTAATATATGCTTTTCTAGGAGGGTAACTCGTCGGATGCCTTGCTTCCGCTATCGAAAAGATTGTTTTTTTTATTCTTGATATCTGTTGCTCAGTAGCCCTCGGAGGGTAAGCTTTAAGCGTATCCACACTACTCCCTTGAGGCGGTGCCAGAAATTAAATTATATATTCAGCTAGGGCTTCTGAACTACCTGTGGATCTTTAATAAGTTCCAGCCATGACGGGCTTATTTTCCAACTCCCTTAGTACCCTCCCCTAAGTCCAGGGATACTATCACTGCGATGATCGAGCAGACCCCTGGATAAGTACTTTACATCAAGCACCATTATGATCACCTCCTCGTTACCCAAGCTAGATCAATTCTGACAGGTAGAATATTCTGGAAAAGCAGGTAGTACCCCTTGCTTTGGGGGTTGATGTTCTCCATAAGCTTTCAACCGCCTCACCCATTTACCTGGGATAGGCGGTCGTCTATCGTCTTCGCCCGTTTTGTCCCCCAGTGGAATCTATCTAGTTTCTGGTCAATGTCAACTGCTATCTAATTCATAAAGAATGTCTGTGTTGGAAGGCGGGGGATGTATAATACCAAGATCTGTTTCATCCTCTATAGAATGTATAAAAATGTATCGACCTTGTTCATTCTATTTAGTCTGTAGACAATTGAAAGGAATCCCCGATTTAATCAAGGTACTGACCCCTCGGGAGTAGTTTATGGCATGAGTGAAACTGGGGCTTAAACCCATCCCCATCCCATGGGGTGTAATTGTTATTTGTAAGGTGTGTTTCCTGTAAACATACAACCGGTGGCTCTTTGAGTGTTTTACTGCAGCTAAAACTGCTGCCCTTTTTCCCCAGTCCCCCAGGCCCTAACTTCCATGAGCATATTGTATTTTCTTTCGTGTTTTCTGTGAAGTTTCAGTCATTGTGAACTACAAAAATTTTTCCCTTAAAAATTTGTTTTTCCTATAATATTCCCATTGCTATTTATACTTGTGCCTGTGTTAGCTACCGTATCGTGCTAGCTGTAGTGAAAAAGAAAAAAAAAAAAAAAAAAAAAAAAAAAGTTACAAGAAAACATTGTGTTTCTCTTAGTGACACTTCCGATTGCCCCTTCCCCATGCATACCTAGACTCCGTGTTACTCAATCTATTCATTCATACATTCATCCAATCGTGTCGTCCATCCTTCCCTGGTTCCAGGCGACCCGGGGCTTTCTTGCTGGACCTTTCCTCCATACAAACAATTTTTGTAACCTTTAAGTGTAAATTTACTAACCTTACCCCCCCTCCCTTCCCCTCCCTATCCCACCACACCCATATACCCCCAAAATTACCATAAATGACAAAAAACACTAACACCATAAGACATCCTATGCATCCCAGGATAGCCCTGAGCTGTGTCCCTTCCAATCCACGACACCCGCTCATTTGTTCCCTGTTTCCCTCTTCCTCCCACCCTCCCCCCCCCCCCCCACCCTCCCTTCCCAAGTATACCACGATTGTGATTACAATCACTTTATTGTTATCTTTCCAACTTGAGCTGTGTGTTAAGTTATACATGGTAGATAGATTTTTTTGATCACAGTAACTGGCTTTCCCTTTTGACAAATGACTTCTTGTGGGACTGTCCAAAATATTTCAAAATAAATTTGCCATATAAACCATAATCCACTGCCTGGCTTTTGAACTTAAAGTGTTACTAAACCCAGGACCCTGCATTCACTATATCTGGTCTCCCACAGTACACAGAACATGGAAATGCAATTATTTTAGTAAGTATAAACTGCTAAAAATTCCTTTTGTCATCAGCAGCATATTGCAGTCTTATGACTTCCATCAGTGTCCGGCAAAGCTTGTTGGAGGAGTTTTCATTCTCCTCTGACTGTCCTATGAGGCTGCATGACCCCTGACACTCTGTCTGGACAGTGCTGATTGGCCCTGTGCCAATCACATGCACCCACCTAAAAAAAACTCCCCTAGCAATACACACCAAACTTAGCATATGCAGAGTATCCCCAATTCTCTGTTCTATGAGGAGATAGATTGGGGACTGTGGAAGGAGAGGAGGATCAGAGAAGACAGGATCAAACAGCCTTTTTACACAATGCAGAGGATTAACCCCTTAGGTTCCACAGTGAGTATAACAAGCATGCTTTACTGCATATAAAGACTGATTTTACTGTTTTGGATTTAGATACACTTTAAGTCAGCTGGTTTAGAAGGGCTACTGCCTTACTATGAACGGATGGGTTTCTAGCAGCCATATTTAAAATGTTTTTAGTTGTGATTGGGACAGCATAGGGAGAGATCCATATAAAGCTTGTAGGCACTGGAAGATCTCTTAAAGTATTTTAATTATTTTTATTTATAGGCTTCTATCAGGAACTGACATGGTAACACATTACATAACATTAAGACAATCAGTGACAATATATAAAGTCATAGTCAAACAATTAAACTTAGGTTGACATGCATTACACTACAGTATGTAAAGTGTGAATTGGGGTTGAAGGGGTATTCCAACAGACATCGAGTCCAATGTTCCCCAGATTTTCAGCATTTTTTTGTAGGTGTAGTTAAGAGAAAAAGACAGAGGAAAGGATAATGAAAGAAGGAGAGGTAGAGAAAGAAAGAGGGAAATACATTTTTTTTTTGGGGAAGATGTTTAAGGAGTTGGTATCCTTTCCTGGATGGAGGAGTCAAGTTCAAAAGGACAGTGGCCCGGTTGTCAGAAAGAGAAATACCTATAATGCCCCGTACACACGAGCGGATTTTCCGTCGGAAAAATCTTGGATGTTTTTTCCGACGGAATTCCGCTCAAGCTTGGCTTGCATACACACGGTCACACAAAAGTTCACTGAACTTTCAACCGTCACGTACAACACTGACGTACAACACTATGACAAGCCGAGAAAATGAAGTTCAATGCTTCCGAGCATGTGTCGAATTGTTTCCAAGCATGCGTAGGAATTTTGCGTGTCGGAATTGGTACAGACATTCGGAATTTCGGATCAAAACTTTTTCCGACCGAAAAATTGAGAACATGCTCTCAATCTTTTGCTGGCTGTAATTCTGCCAGCAAAAGTCCGATGGAGCATACACACGGTCGCATTTTCCGACCAAAAGCTCTCATCCGACTTTTGCTGGCGGAAATTCTGATTGTGTGTACGTGGCATTAGTCGTTGGATTATTCCAAGGCCCTGCTGCCAAGTAGATATAACCCCTCACTGAATGTCCTACTAGAAGCAAAATGCTGTATATATGGAAAACTTGAGAGTGGGGGGAGGGAAAGATTTTTATCTTTTTAATGCTTTGTTACATCTTAATGTTGCTGATCTCTTACTGCCTTTACAATCCCTTCCCTGTCCACATATGCTACGTACCTTACAACTGTAGCACTAACCCCCGAAGGAGCTGCTGGTTTTATTGGGCTTACCGTTACCTTCTTTACCTCGTCTCTTTCTAGGGTTTCCCGTGGTAGATGGCCCAAAGAAAAGGAGAAACTGGATCTTCCTTTTGGGTTATTTATTCAAACGATAACACAATGTCTCCTAATGTAGAATAGAGGGTTAGGAGGAAAGTTCAGGTACTTTTGGACTGCAAGAATAGGAAGTCTCTTATAGAAGAAATCCAGAGAATAACCGTTTCACAGCTGGATTCTCACCACCCTCTGGATAGACCTCCTCTCATTAGGCCTAGCAGCCGGCAGGATGTTAAGTAAAGAAAAAGTCTCTGCCACAGACTTGAATGTAGAACACTTGAGGAAAAGTCTCTGCCACAGACTTCAGTGTAACTGAGGGACATAAAAAAATTTAGAGAGCTATCATACAGTACCAGTATCTCTCAGTTCCATGCATCAGAGGGAGGAAGGGTCACTGGAGGAAGATGCCGGACGAGAACACCGGAGCAAGAAGAAGCGCATCGGAGGAAGAAGAAGATGAAGAAGAAGAGAAGCGTCACACAGTGGGAGCCTCCCATTGTGCGGAGCTGCCCGATAACGAAGAAGAGACGCCGTGGAGGAAGATGCCGGACGAGAACACCGGAGCAAGAAGAAGCGCATCGGAGGAAGAAGAAGATGAAGAAGAAGAGAAGCGTCACACAGTGGGAGCCTCCCATTTTGCGGAGCTGCCCGATAACGAAGAAGAGACGCCGGATCGGAGGAAGAAGAAGATGGAGGAAGAAGATGAAGAAACCGAAGGATGAAGAAAGGAAGAAGGAAGAAGAACAGAAGAAAGAAGACTTTAATAAAGGAATTGTCAAAGACCGTCTCCTGTTTTTAACTCTTTTGTCACTTTTTTGGTGAAATGGTAGGGGTAATTTTGTACCCCCTTACCATTTCACACAGGGGGGGAGGCCGGGATCTGGGGGTCCCCTTGTTAAAGGGGGCTTCCAGATTCCAATAAGAAGGAAGAAGATCAGAAGAAAAAAGACTTTAATAAAGGAATTGTCAAAGACCATCTCCTGTCATTTTGAACTCTTTTGTCTTTTTTTGTGAAATGGTAGGGGTACTTTTGTACCCCCTTACCATTTCAC